>SNQJ01S0022978.1:67277-87957 GCA_010110895.2 Picea sitchensis | reverse complement strand
GAGTGCTAGTAGGTTGTGGTAGGGTTGCTTCCACACCTCTCCCTCAACATCTCTAGTTGTCATGCGTGACCCCTTTACTCCTAATGTGAGTCTGGTTAGCAATCTATCGTCAACCTGCAGCCATCAACGAAATGTGTCAGCGATAACAATCAACATCATAATATCTAGTAATGTGTCACACATGAAATATCAAAACATTCAAACCATAACCGTCCACTCCCTAACTCGATCCAGAGTCCAAGGAGATCCATCGATGCCATAGGCATCCTGAAACATCCAGAGTCCTGCACGCTCAGGAAACCAGTCAATAGCACCTATCGATATAAATATCAGAAAATAACATATCATCAAATCCACAAACATCATCATGCTCCATAATCGAATCAGCCAATCATTTAATGAACCGGATCACTGGTACACAAGTGTTCTGAAGAATAAGTCGCATCAAGTGCGCGCAAGAGAGAGAAGTTACAAAAACACTATTATATGAATGGAATGAGACATTTACAACATGATTAACTTCATAATATACTTGCACCATAGTATCCATAACCAACTGAATATTACTCTTGATGTATCCGAGCATATACCATTTTAAAATAAAGGGAAAAATATGGTTTATCTATTACAAATGGAGGATTTCACTTTGTTTGCAAAGAATAATGTTAGAAATCATCATATGACATCCTTCGATGAAAAAGAGAGGAGGTGTTTTTGAGTTTATCCATGTGAAATCCCTGTGGGCATCACCAATTCGATTTCCAAAGAATCTATAAGTGGATAATATATTTTCTATTTCCTTCATCTCATCAGGTGTGATCTTAACGAAAAGAGCACCGATATTTTCTTCTAAATTCTTCACTTTGGTGGTTTCAGATTCTTCACATTGATGGTTTCAGGAATTGGTGAAATGTCATTTCCTTGATATGAATCCAAGCAAGTGAAAGTGACCTGAGAAGGATCTGTTCCCGGGAGCTACTTCAGATATTTTTTCAAGTGTCACTTTCATCTTTTCAAGATTCTATGCTTTAACCCTCACTTTAATATTTTCAAGATTCTCTTCTTTAATGGGAAAAAAACAAAATCATCAATTTACCTTTGTTAAAACCGAGTGGAATGTTTTTCAAGTTGTAACCCTAGTTTCCAATAAAGATTTGGAACCACAAGGTGTAAATTCTCCAGGGGCATACGCTATTGTTTCAATCTACAATGTTGATTGCCTTACTACTTGTTGTGTGAAGCACCTATTAATCCAGTAGCTTTAGCAGTGGATTGACAATATAACAACTTGTGAAAATGGAAAATTTCTAGTCATTGAGAAATCAACACATGAAGATGTTGGAGATATAATGGTCCTAGGAGTTTGTTCTAACTCCCTCCCTGATGTATTTCTTTATATTCATCACTGATTAATATGAAGAAACATTGCTTAGGTTGCCTGCAGGTGTAGCTTGCCTCACCTGTGAGGAGCTCGTCTCCTTTCCGTTTTCTAAGTTGGTATCAGAGCCTTGAAGACATGCATGTGGATAGAGTGTCGTTGTTGTTGTGGAAAGAAGAGAGACTCTGCCAGAACCGCGTGGAGGAGATCACCCGTTGGAGTATTGTGCGGTGTGTGGCAACCTCCAGGTGAAGTTCGTCTCACCTTGGATTGGAGCATTTCATTCAATAATCAATTTGTCTTTCCTTTTCATTCTTTCAAGTTTGTATTAGAGCGGGAGGAGAATTTGTAGAGAGGAGCCACCTCTGTAGAAGTGTTGTGGTTGTTGGGAGATATCACTGCGTGGATATATCACAATGTGGAGGAGTCTATTGCTAATCTTGAAGAGTGGCCAAAGTACTAGCTTGCATGGAGTACGAACATTTGCGTGGAGAGATGAAAGAGGAGCCTGTACGAATCGTGGTGTCTAGAGAAACTGTCATCTCCAGAAGTATTATCGGAGTTGTGAACACTCCATTGCCCCGTGAGAGAAGGTTTGAGTCACCTCCATCAAGTGAAAAAAGAGATTGGAGCCACCGGTTTGATACGTCGTGACAATGATGGGTTAAAAGGAACTCAAGAGATCATGTTGTTATAGGGAGATCCGCCATTGCTATTGATGAATGTCTGCTTAGAGGCCTCGACCGACACACTGAAGAGTCCATGTTTGACAAGAAGAATGCGGAGCTAGATCTTATCAATGAAGAAATCGATGAATTATATGAAATAGTGATGCCAAATTTGTCATTCATCTCAGGAATAAATTATGAACCTTGGGCAACTGAAATGAAAAAATTACTATGGCTAGTAGATTTATTGCATTATGAGCATGAAGGTTGTGTCAATTTCTATAATAAGAGAAGTTGTGCAATAGCATTACAACTTATCATATCAGCACTGGATGAAAACATTTTTTCTATTATTTTCCATGAATTTGGTGAAATACCTAGTGCAAAAATATTTTGGCATATTCTTGAAATGAACAAGTGGAGTGAGAAAGCTAAAGTTAATGAAGGTATTGTTGTTGAAAATGGTGTTTGTGTTAACAAGCACAGAGACTGAAAATGACATTATTGAAGTTGCAATGATTAATGAAGAAAGTGTGTCTGACAGTAAAGTCGCATGTCATAGTAAGGAAATTCCCTATGATGCAGTGTTTAGTGATTTGGTGAATTCAACTAAGATTGATAATGGAGATGAATGTATATATTTAGTTAAATATGATGATGAAAACTTTTCAAGTGAATGTTGGCTCCATATGCTCCAAGACAAGAAAATCATAGATGAAAGTAAAGTAGAACCAAGTCAAGATGAAACATATTTGGAGCAACAATCCAAGGAAGATGCTCCATCTCCATCATTATCTGACAACAAGAAAGGTCATGGTGACATTTTTAGAGTCAAGTTGTAAGCCTAGGTGAGACTAAGACCAACAAACATGTTATTTATGTTAGGCATTTGTATTGTAGACAATCTATTTCTCCATTAAGGGGGAGTGTTGGAGAAATAATGGAGAATGTATTAGTTAGGGAGCTCTGATGGTGTTTGTATTTAGGACTTAGATCCTATTTCCTAGGAGTTTGTTCTAACTCCCCACCTGATGTATTTATTTATATTCATGACTGATTAATATGAAGCGACATTGCTTAGGCCTCCAGGCATAGACTGCCTCACCTGTGAGGAGCTGGTCTCCTTTCTGTTTTCTAAGTGAAGCTAAGAAAAGTTATGCAGGCAGCCTTGAAGGCTTGCTTAACCCGATTGTAGATTCATAGCACTGGAGGGTCATCCACAAGACTATATCCGATGGGAATAGTTTTATATTCAACAAGATTAGTGAGAGACTTAACTAGAATGTAGATTCAGGCTAGATTGTAGATTCAGGGCACCAGAAAGTCAGCCAAAAAAAAACTATATTGACTATATTGCAGCTTCAACAAAATTAGCTACATACTTAACTAGATTGTAGATTCGGGACACCAAAAAGTCAACCACAAAAAGGACTATATTTGGTGACAATCTTCAACAAAATTTGCAAGAGGCTAGCTAGATTGTAGACTCGAGGGTGGGAGGGATGTCACTTTCATAAATTTTAATTTTACATTACAAATAATAAATAATAAATGATATTGGTATTTTTAATAAGTTTATTTATGTAAATTATTATAAATAATTTTTTGATATAATTTTATTTATATTAATGAATAAATATAATTAAATATCTAATATCATTAAGTATCTTAATTTTTTTTAAATTAATATTTTTTGATATTTATAATAAAATTAATTTTACATTAATATTTTTCTTCAATACTAAATTTAAAATATACAAATAAAAACTAGAAAACCCAAAAATATCTGTCTAAATTCATGATTTGTTAATTTTTTGCTGACTTTGCTGAAGTAAAAAAACACAAAGAAACCCCACCCCAGAGGGCTGTATGGCACGATCCGAATACCAAGTTCTTTGCCATTAGAATTTTAATGTTAGTTAACAATTAATAATACAAAAAATTTAACAATATGGCAAATCTTAGCTCCAATCCCTGATCAGCCTGCAAAATACAAACCATAGGTGAAAATTCTATCAGCTTCGCTAAGCTACAGGTAATAGAAATAACATGGAAATGAGAAAATCCCATGCACCAGTCCGACCTTTACAGCGAGGACTTCGCTGGTGAAAGTGCGGTAAATGTCCGAAGTATCAAGAAGAGTCACACCTCTGGAGACGGCATGACGGATGAGAGATATCATCTATTGATCGGGTTTTGGAGGGCCATACCCGGCCGACATGCCCATGCAACCCAACCCCTGTGCTGATGGAGTGCTGTATCTCTTGAGTGACGAGGACATTGAGTGCTGTATCCAACCGAGAACCTTCCTGGTTATTCGCCTGTATACCCCCTCTTCATCTTTGTTTGACCAGTTCCTATGTCCTGAATGCCTGTGCCAGAGTGCGGGCAGGCGAATGCCGCGGTATCAAGTCTTTCAATTTTAATTTTAAAATTTAAATCCACGTGCTATAAATTCCCTCCAATTTTAAAATTTAAATGCCCTAACCTTTCGATCCTCCACGTATGCAGCGCAGACCTTGGCAGTGGTTCTAACGGCGACCCTCGCGCTAACGCAGACGGCCTCGGGAAAAGGTGCGGTTGGCTAATGGATTGCCGGAATCTGGGAATAAAAGGAGTTTGGAAAAGGTACAGCTCGTTTGGCTTTTAGCCGACACCTTTTCTGACGGAGGAAACGGGGCCAATTCTGATGAACGCTTTTCAGTTGATAGCGATGTCACGTAGCTCATTGCTGTGTCGACGTGGCTGTTTCTCACTCTTTTAAGGAGTAGGCTAACTCGGGAGCAAGCTTCCCTCCCGAGTGTCCGTACTCCGGCCCTCGACGTTCGCACCTCCGACGACCTCGATGTCTGCGCCGTTTTTCGACAAGACCTCCCCTCCTGCGTCGTTGGTTGTTGTCTGTTCACCGTTTCCGATTTCTTTCCAGCTTGCTCTTACTCCGTGTCACCTCTGCCGTCAGGGACGGGCAAAGGCTATCCATCACCATGTTCTGTCACTTTAAATGGCACTTCCCATCATCCAATGTGACGGCTGACGGAGGTAATGCATGCCATATTTAATCAGGATGCCATGCGCCAATGGATTCCAGTTTCCATTAATGCATACGCTTGAAATTTGAAGGACAAAAGAGGCGGGCTTGAAATTTGAATTTGAATTTGGTAAGAAGGCGGGTTTTATTGGCATGAAATTTGAAGTTGGTAAGAAGGCGGGCTTTATTGCATATCAATACTCGCTATTCTTTATCCATTTTGTTGCTTTCTAAGTCACAGTGCACTTAGAATTCATTACTATACTTCGATGGCGGTTGTGAATGTATCATCAATGGCAATGAATGGAGTATCACTCCTGCAACGGATGTCTATGGCTCCCAGGGGCCTTCCATTGGTAGGAGCGATGAATGGAGTATCGCTCCCGCAACGAAGGCCAACGCAGATGTCAATGACTTCCAGGGGTCTTCGAGTGAAATGCATGGCAGGGATTAGTAACTGTTGCTGTGACTCCCACTATAAACTTTTTTTAATTGTTATTGTACACGAATTGTTTCTATTGTTTTTATAACTTAATTTGCATGTAAATCCACAGCCGAACGAGTCAAAGCAATCCACTTCTACGTCTCCTACGAAAGTAAGTGATTAATTGTCAATTTTTACATGAACATGCACTGCACTGGCCATGCATCGAAATAAATTGAGTGGATTAATGCAGGTGAGCCCAAAGTTTACGGACCTGTTTGCATTCGATGGGCCAGCGCCAGAGAAGATAAATGGGAGACTGGCCATACTCGGATTCGTCTCAGCTGTTGGGGTTGAGCTAGCGAGAGGAAAGACCTCTTCTCTCAGCTGGGCAGCGGAGGAGTTCACATTTTGCCTAGAAAAACAAAGATATCAATATCCTTTATGCCAAAATCTCCATAAAATGTCCTTGATAACTTCATCTGAGATAACACCTTTGCACTCCTTTCTGGCTTACAAACTGTAAATAAGGACCTCAGATCCGATTATAGATATGGACAACATGAAACTGGTGGCAAAACTGATGAAAAGTAAATCAAGATCCCCCCATTTCCGAAATCTGGGTGAATGCCCTTCAGGAAAACACCAAGATCTCTCAATCCCTTGAAGAATTTGCAAATCTGCTTGTTGGCCGGTCAATTGGGGCCATCCCGGACAAAACCCATGTCACGGTTTTTTTAAATTGCTCTCCATCTCCTCAGAAATTAAGCTCTAAATTCCACTGTCGAAAACCACATTGTTTTTCCAGCGGTTTTGATGAAGACTTCATTAAATTTCATACAAGTTCAAACGCGCGCTCCCAATCATCCTTAACTTACATCTCTGACTTTTGAAACCATTATATGACATTAGAACCTTGTTTGTTTGGCTGTCAGACTTATCCCATATGCATAGCGAGAAGGTAAAAGAAAAAAATTGATTTATATATATCGTTGAATGGAAGCTTGCGTAGAGCATAATGGTCGAGGGCTTGGGCTTGGGCTTGGTTTGTTGGGTAATTTAAGTGGTTGACTCGACATTTGGATAGCTCGAGTACATGGAGATTGGCTTGAAATTTCAACATAGGCACCTAAAAATAACTAGAATCCTTTTTTTAATAAAAAATATTATTTTATGGTTTGAAATTTCACTCAAACCCTTAAAACATATAAAATAATTAGAACTCTTTTTTTTAATAAAAAATAAATATAAAATATTATTTTAAAACCACATCAATTAGTTTGCTCTAGCCATTAATGAGATACAAACTATTACATCATTCCATATTTACATGGATTGAAAACTTTCTATTTCATCTAGTCTTCCCTATTACATCATTGTATTAATTTTCTTTATTTACATCATTTTCACAGCAATTTTAAGTTTAAATATTTTATTTATTTTTAAAGATAATATTTTTTAATAAAAAATAAATAAAAAATATTATTTTAAAACCACATAAATTAGTTACGCCATTGCTCTAACTATCAATGAGATACAAAGATGCGTAATCCATGTGAAAATGGATTGAAAACCATGAAAACTTTCTATTTCATCTAGCATTATTATCTATTTTTAAAAATAATAATTTTTAATAAAAAAATAGATATAAAATATTATTTTAAAACCACATCAATTAGTTAAGCCATTGCTCTAACCATCAATGAGATACAAAACTGCCTAATTCATGTGAAAACGGATTGAAAACCACTGAAACTTTCTATTTCATCTACCATTTCCTATTACATCATTACAATAATTTTCTTTATTTACATCATTTTCACAAGTGTTTTACTTATTTTTAAAGATAATAAAATTTAAATTTATTGTATTTTTTATAATAAAATTTAATATAATTATATTTGTTTTTTAATAATAAAATCTATTATTATTTAATTATCAATTAATCATCTAAATAACTATAATATTTGTTTTTCTTAATCAAATTAATTTTTCTTTTATTCATATTTGTAGGGTGGATAGATATGATGCAAATTATCAATTAACAATTTCACTATGGTGAATACCCTCAGTGAATACATCATCAACTAGCTTGTGGCATACAAATCTAGTTGGTCTCACAATTGTGCATGCTCGGCTAACAATTCAAATGAAAAGACTTGAGCTACCCATATGCGAGTATTTGCTGGTAGGGTGGATAGATATGATGCAAATCATCCATTAGGGGTTTGAGATGAGAATCAATATATTAATAAGAACTTGAGATTTCATTCAATTAAGATGAGAATCATATAATTGAGGGAGATGTCTAATTACTTTCATGCTCAACATGGAACTATTATGTTTTTATATTTTGTTTTTCTTTATGGTTAACTAGCAATAGTCATAAATTTGATAACTTTGATTTTGCATAATTAGTACATACAGTCTGCTGACCGGAGTTTCTTTTAAACATGCAGTGTCTGCACTTTTAAATGTACAATAAATATTTTGGTATGTAAAATTTTGAGAAAAATAATATGTTTAAGTATTTGTAATATGTATACTCTCGAATTGTTTTCGTATTGAATTTTAAGCAATCATATTTTTTCCATATTGAATCAAATTCGATCTCAAATTTGAACTCTGTGACAATGGTTTGTGGCATGCAAGATGAATTCTTTACCAAATACATGCACTCTACTAGAGTCCTCTACTTAATCGATAATGTTTCACATTTCATACACCCCACCAACATGTGGTAATGTTTAGAGTGGAACCGTATGCACCTTCCAAAAATCGATGATAAGAAAGTTGCACGGAAGTTGACCACACGAAAGTTAACTACACAAAAGTTGACTATACAGAAGTTGACCATGAAAGTTGACTATACGGAAGTTGACCATTGAATCCGTAAATGCGCATATATGGAAGTGGTCAACTTCCATATATGCGCATATAGGGAAGTTGACCACTTCCATATATGCGCATTTACGGAAATGGTCAGCTTTCGTATATGCACATATACAGAAGTGGTCAAATTCCATATATTGACATATACAAAAATGGTCGACTTCCGTATATGCGCATATACGGAAGTGGTCAACTTTCGTATATGCACATATACGAAAATTGTCAGCTTCCATATATGTGCATATATACAAAAATGGTCGGCTTCCGTATATGCGCATATACGGAAATGGTCGGCTTCCGTATATGCGCATATATGAATGTGGTCAGCTTTCGTATATTCACTTATACGAAATCCAACCATTTTCGTATATGCAGATATACGGAAGTGGTCAGATTTTCTATATGCGCATATACGGAAGTGGTCAACTTTTGTATATGTGTCATATATGCACATATATAGAAGTTGACCACTTCCGTATATGCGCATATATGGAAGTTGACCACTTGCGTATATGTGCATATACACAAGTGGTCAGCTTCTGTATATGCACATAGATGTAAGCCAACCATATACCGAAGCCAATGTGCAAATACGAAAGTGGTTGACTTCGATATATGCACATATACAGAAGTGGCCCGCTTTTGTATATGCGCATATACGAAAGTTGACCACTTCCGTATATGTGCATATGCGTAAGCCGACCATTTCTGTATATGCGCATATATGAAAGCAGTTAGCTTCTGTTTATGCGCATATATGAAAGCCGACCATTTCTGTATATGTGCATATATGGAAGCCGACCATTTTCCTACATGTGCATATACAGAAGTTAACCACTTCTGAATATGCGCATATACAAAAATGGTCGGCTTCTGTATATGCGCATATACGGAAGCCGACCATTTCCATATATGCGCATATACAGAAGCGATCAGCTTCCCTATATGTGCATATAGGGAAATGGTTGGCTTCCATATATGCGCATATATAAAAATGGGCATATCTAGGTATATGCCCATTCTGTATATGTGCATATACGGAAATGGTCGACTTCCATTTCTGTACATGCGCATATATACGGAAATGGTCACATATATGGAAATGGAAGTCAACCATTTCAGTATATGAGCGTATATGGAATGGGCATATACCTAGATATACCCATTTCCGTATATGCGCATATACAGAAGCCAACCATTTCCCTATATGAGCATAGAGGGATGTTGATCACTTTCGTATATGCACATATAAGTAAATGGTCGGATTTTGTAAGCATATATGAAAATCAACGTCTTTATATGTGCATATACGGAAGACAACCATTTTCGTATATGAGCATATATGGAAGCGATCAGCTTCCGTAAATGCGCATAGAGAGAAATGGTCAGATTTTCACTTTTGTATATGCGCATATAGGGAAATGGTCAGCTTCCGTATATGTGCATATACGAAAATGGTCGGCTTCCGTATACGCACATATACAGAAGTTGACCGCTTCCGCATATGTGCATATACAGATTGTCGGCTTACGTATATGCACATATACATAAGTGGTATATATGGAAGCTGACCACTTCCGTATTTGCACATATACAAAATCTGACCACTTTCATATATGCGCATATACAGAAGCTGACTGCTTACTTATATGCGCATATACATAAATGGTCCTGTTACGTATATGCGCATATACTGAAGTGGTATATATGGAAGTGGTTAGCTTCTGCATATGCGCATATACGGAAGCTGACCATTTCTGTATATGGGCATATACGGAAGTGGTCAACTTTCATATATGTGCATAGCACATATACGAAAGTTGACTATACTGAAGTTGACCACTTCCTTACATGCACATATATGAAAGTGGTAAACTTTTGTATATGTGCATATATAGAAGTCGACCACTTCCGCATATGCGCATATACAGAAATGGTCAGCTTCTGTATATGCATATATATGGAAGTGATCAAATTTTGTATATGCGAATATACGAAAGTTGACCACTTCCGTATATGCGCATATACGGAAGCTGACCATTTTCGTATATGCGCATATAGGGAAATGGTCGGCTTCCATATATGCGCATATACGGAAATGGTCGGCTTCTTTATACGCACATATACAGAAGTTGACAGTTTCCGTATATGTGCATATATGGAAATGGTCGATTTACATATATGCGCATATACGGAAGTGGTATATATGGAAGCTGACCACTTCCGTATATGTTCATATACGAAATCTGACCACTTTTGTATATGCGCATATACAGCAACTGACCGCTTCCGTATATGCGCATATACGTAAATGATCATCTTATGTATATGCGCATATACATAAGTGGTATATATGGAAGTGGTCAGCTTTCGTATATGCACATATACGGAAGCCGACCATTTCCGTATATGCGCATATATGGAAGTGGTCAACTTCCATATATGTGCATATACGAAAGTTGACCACTTCTGTATATGCACATATACAAAAATGGTTGGCTTCTGTATATGCACATATATGGAAGTGGTCAAATTTTGTATATGCGCATATATGGAAGTTGACCACTTCCGTATATGTGCATATACAGAAGCCGACCATTTCCGTATATGTGCATATACAGAAATGGTAGGCTTCCATATACGCACTTATACAGAAGCTGACCCCTTCTGTATATGCGCATATACGAAAATGGTCGGCTTCTGTATAAGTGTGTATACGGAAGCCGACCATTTCTATATATGCGCATATACGAAAATGGTCGGCTTCCGTATATGCGCATATACGGAAGCGGTCAACTTCCGTAATATACGGAAGTGGTCGGCTTACGTATATGCGCATATATGGGGAAATGATCCACTTCCATATATGTACATATATGAAAGTCAACCATTTCCATATATGTGCATATACGAAAGTCAACCATTTTCGTATATGTGCATATACGAAAGCTGACCGCTTCCATATATGCGCATATACGAAAGCTGACCGCTTCTATATATGCGCATATACAGAAGCCAACCACTTCCCTATATGTGCATATATAGAAGCTGACCACTTGCCTATATGCGCATATATGAATGTGGTCGGCTTCTGTATATACGCATATATAAAAGCCAACCATTTTCGTATATGTGCATATATGCAAGTGGTCAGCTTCCATATATGTGCATATACGGAAGTAGTCAACTTTTGTATATGTGTCGTATATGCACATATATAGAAGTTGACCACTTCCGTATATGCGCATATACAGAAGCTAACCACTTCCGTATATGTGCATATACGAAAGTGGTCAGCTTTCGTATATGTGTCGTATATGGGCATATACAAAAGTGGTCAACTTCCATATATGTGCGTAAATGGAAGCCGACCATTTTCATATATGTGCTTATACGAAAGTGGTYGGCTTCCGTATATGCGCATATACAGAAGTGGTTAGCTTCTGTATATGTGCATATACGAAGTGGTCAGCTTATGTATATGCACATATACGGAATTTGATCACTTCTGTATATGTGCATATACAAAATCTGACCATTTCTGTATATGCACATATACTGAAGCGGTTAGCTTCCGTATATGCGTATATACGAAAATGGTTGGCTTCCGTATATGCGCATATACAGAAATGGTTAGCTTTCATATATGCACATATATAGAAGCTGACCACTCCAATATATACACATATATGAAATTTGACCACTTTTGCATATACGGAAGTGGTTGGCTTTCGTGTACGTGCATATATAGAAGGTGACAGATTATGTATAAGTGCATATATGGAAGTGGCTAGATTCTGTATGTGCACATATATGGAAATCGACGCCTATACAAAATCCACCTTCCACCTTTCATATATGTGCATATACTGAAGTGGTCGACTTCCATATATGCGCATATATGGAAGTGGTCGTCTTCCATATATGTGCATATATAGAAACCATCTTCCATTTATGTGCATATATGAAAGTGGTGGGATTCTATATATGCACATATACAGAAGTGACCAACTTTCATATATGCACATAAACAAAAGTCGAACAACTTCTATATATGTGCATAAATGAAATTCAACCACTTCCGTATATGTTCCACTTTCATATATGCGCATATATGAAAGTCGGTCATATTTCGTATATGCGCATGGTCGACTTTCGTATATGCCCCTCTCTCTTCCTCCAATTATTTCTCTCTCTCTCTCTCTCTCTCTCTCTCTATGCCACTCTTCCCCCCTCTCTCTCCCTCCATTTATTTCTCTCTCTCATCCCCTCTGCCCTCTCTCCCTTCCTCCTTCTATACCACCATTTCTCTTTCCCCATCTCTCTTCCACCTTCAATGCATCATTATTTAACCAATTCTGTACTATGGCATTCATACATTTGAAGTTTGGTTTTAAATATTACCATGTGAATCAATGTCGTTATACCGTACTTTTATCTTAATATGGTAGAATCATACTTGAAGGGATGGTATGTTAGTCTTAGTGCAAACCATGTTCTCAGCCTTCATATTTTCTAGGATGTAGTTAGTAGGTCTGCTAAATATATAAACTAAAGTGTTGTTCATGGAAGGATTGGTAGAAATATTGCATTATGTTATCTTGACCTATCACTAATTTTATTATAGACCTTAACAACATTCTATGTTGTCAATAAATCAAGATTCCATATTGCTATGATAACATTATAGAGAGAATTTAGTCATGCATATGGCAGTAGGGGATTTTGTGAGGGTTGAAAACTCAAATACCAACAAAACCCCAAAAATCCAATTGATTAAAAAAGATATCATTATGCCACACAAGTTTGTAATAAGACCTTGTATAAATTGGCGTGCATTAAAAGATTTTAAATATTACATGAACGCAAATATTTCCTTTTGTTCTAAACTTTTTAATAATCCAAACATTATAAGGTAAAGCCAACTTTACAATATTGGTAAGCACAGAAGATTTTAAATTTTATATCAAAATAACTATTTGTTTTTGCAGAATATTGATTTTTTTTAATAATTATAACCTAAATTACTATAAAGTCCAAGAAAATTCAACTCTATATAATAATAGAAAATTTTAATAGCTGTGAGAACCCAAGCTAGCGAAGAGAAGTTGAATTGTAATACAAGGGTTCTTAAGAATTGTTCTAGCTTTCCATGCCTGGAAGACAATATTTTTGCTACAATAATTTGTGATGAGCATAGAAACTCTCAATGGTGCGAGCTCAATTTGGTTTCTAATAATAGCAATGCTCCAATGGGTGACATACAAGTTCCTGCATCTGCATCAATATCCATTAAACGTAAGCGCTCTTGCATCTATCGGGCACCCTCAATTCTGTGGGGCACTTCGAATTTATGTATGTATTGCAAGCACTTCTTGTGCACCGAGTGTTGGAGCGTATGATCAACATTATCAAGTTAAATCAATTGACGAGAGAAATGTCATAGAAGTCGAGGTTCTGGAATTGATTGGCGATGAACTAGGATAGAGTGGTAGGGACATTTCCTGACCTTGACTAGACCTCCGCAGTCCCCAGTTTTGCAACTGCCTCTGCCACTGTCATTGAAGGAACAACCCACTTGCCCCCAAAACCTGCTTGTTTTTCCCATGGTACTTGAACCGTCCACAATTTCCCTCTCTCTAGTTGTTTCCCTATGCCACGGGGAATCCTTGTTATCCAAACAGTGAATGAGAACTTGTTTCGGATCTTGAAGTTCGAACATCCTATACCTATAAGTAGCACAAATAGATCAATATTCTTACATTAATAGCGTTTAGAGGTGCATCTGATAACCCAACTCAAATTAAATGTTCACGACTGTTAGATCTTGAACCAATTGAAGTATATGAAGTTGCATTCTATAAAATTTCCAACAAGACCATGCCGAAGCTGTAGATATCACTTTTTTCGCCAACTTGAAGAGTGTAGGCATATTCTGCATATACAACAGACATAGTTGTGATACGATTCAAGTGTTGGTATTCGATCAAGAGCCTGTGTCTGGGAAAGAGATTTATTTATTTCATACCTATCTTGCGCTAGTTGTTACAGGCTAGCTCAGAAATGAAGAGATGAACCGCAACTCTGGGGTATTCATTGAGTGCCCTGATCGTATATGCGCATTTTGGCTTCCGTAAATGCACATATACGGAAGAGAGCTTTCGTATATGTTCATTTTGACTTTTGTAAATGCGCATATATGAAAGACAAAATGCGCATATAGGGAAGATAAAATGTGCATATACAAAAGGCAAAATGTGCATATACGGAAGAGAGCTAAAATGTGCATATACGGAAGCTAAAATGTGCATATATGGAAGGCAAAATGTGCATATACGGAAGAGAGATTCTGTATATGCACATTTACAAAAGGAAAAAATGCGCATTTATGGAAAAMAAAAATGCACATTTATGAAAGCTCTCTTCCATATATGCACATTTTGTCGAACATAAATGCACATTTTTTCCTTCCGTAAATGTGCATATATGGAAGCTCTCTTCCATATATGCATTTTTTGCCTTCCATATATGCACATTTTTCCTTCCGTATATGCACATTTTGGCTCTCTTCTGTATATGCACATTTTTCCTTCCGTATATGCGCGTATATAGAAGCCAAAATGCGCATATACGAAAGATCTCTTCCATATATGCGCATTGATGGAAGACAAAAATGTACATTTACGGAAGAGAGCTTCCAAATATGTGCAGTTTGGCTTCCGTATATGCACATTTACGGAAGCCCAAATGCGTATATACGGAAGCTCTCTTCCGTATATGCGCATATATGGAAGAGAGCTTCTATATATGTGCATTTTCTCTTCTGTAAATGCGCATATACAAAAGAGATCTTTCGTATATGTGCATTTTGGCTTCTGTATATGTACATTAATAGGAGCCAAAATGCACATAAATGGAAGAACAATCATATACATGAACATCCATTTAGTAGCCATAATCATTTAAGATATCTTAACACAATTACAATCTTACTAAATAGCTCACAACATATAACTGTATGCAGAATATCTTTGGCAGAAATTGTCTAACTTTGCCCAAAAAAAATGTGCTTGAAAAACTTCGACTCTTGACCTAACTTTCCCCCATGACCAAAATCGGCCAACCTTCCCTCAAAGATAGGGAATCTAGGAATACTGCATGCTCTCCCTATCACGTAGGTCATCTATGCGCATATACGAAAGTGGTCAAATTTCACGAAAGTTGACTATACTGAAGTTGATCACTTTCGTATATGCACATATACGAAAGTGGTCAACTTTCGTATATGTGCATATACGAAAGTTGACCACTTTCATATATGCGCATATATAGAAATGGTCGGCTTTTGTATATGCGCATATATGGAAGTGGTCAAATTATGTATATGCGCATATACGAAAGTTAACCACTTCCGTATATGTGCATATACAGAAGCCGACCATTTCCGTATATGCGCATATAGGGAAATGGCTGGCTTCCATATATTCACATATACGAAAATGGTCGGCTTCTGTATATACGCATATACATAAGCTGACCGCTTCCGTATATGCGCATATACGGAAATGGTCGGCTTACGTATATGCACATATACATAAGTGGTATATATGGAAGTTGACCATTTCCGCATATACAAAATTTAACCACTTTCATATATGTGCATATACAAAAGCTGATCGCTTCCATATATGCGCATATACGTAAATGGTCGTCTTACATATATGCACATTTACAGAAAACATAAATGTACATTTACGGAAGAGAGCTTCCAAATATGCGCAGTTTGGCTTCTGTATATGCACATTTACGGAAGCAAAAATGCATATATACGGAAGTTCTCTTCATTATATGCACATATACAGAAGAGAACTTCAATATATGTGCATTTTCGCTTCTGTAAATGTGCATATACAGAAGAGATCTTTCGTATATGTGCATTTTGGCTTCTGTATATGCACATTTATAGAAGCGAAAATGCACATATATGGAAGAACAATCATATACGTGAATATCCATTTAGTAGCCATAATCATTTAAGATATCTTAACACAATTACAATCTTACTAAATAGCTCACAACAAATAACTGTATGCAGAACAATCCACAAACTACGCTAATCCACAATCTTTGGCAGAAATTGTCTAACTTTTCCCAAAAAAAAAGTGCTCGAAAAACCTCAGTTTTTGACCTAACTTTCCCCCATGACCAAAATTGGCCAACCTTCCCTCAAAGATAGAGAATCTAGGAATACTGCATGCTCTCCCTATCACGTAGGTCATCTAGAACTTACCCATGACATTTCAAAATCGAGGTATGCATTCCTAACTAGGTCTTATAGTCATATACCCATTTACATACAATTACTCCACCTCAAACTTTTCATTCAAGACTTTCACCATTGCTTTGAATCTGAGTAATCCCATCAACACTTTGTTTCCATTCTTGACTTGCCACTATCACCTCTAGATCTCTCTCTGCCTCCTTAAGAAACTCATCACAATGGTTCATGATCATCTCATTGAGTCATTCTGTCAAACACTTTGTGTGCATTCTCCAAATTGCAGAACTTGGCATACATAAGCAATATACCCAAGAGGAAACCTTTCTCTATCTGTTTCCATGGCTTCCAACTCTATTTCTCCCCCGAACTTTCTACTCAACATCCAACAACCTTTCAAACTCATGGGGTTTTTCCTCCTCATGCACAAAATGTCAAACCCTTAGTTCCCTTGCAATGATCTCTCCTTATATGCATGCAAATGAAAATCTTCCCTCAACTCTCATAGACCTTCACCCAACCTCAACTCTGATACCACTTATTGGACTTTATGCTTGCAAACATTACTCATCAACATACACAAAAATGAAGATAAACAATCACACACCAGAGAAGAATAGAAACACATCTCAGAGAAGCTAAGGATGAAATGAGGGGCAATGGTAATCTTTATTTCTTTGTGTAAAAATGAATACAATTCTCAAGAAGTTCCTCACGGGATTCTACATTTAACCACAAAATATCTCAAGCATTTTCAGGCATATGGAAAGCCAAACGCTTGAGAAACCTCAACCCAAACAAATATAATTGCAAGGTGTGTTGTCACCAACCAACAATGAGGGTGTTCAAAATGGTGCCATGTCAAAGATGAATTTCTAAGGTGTCCAAAAATAGTTCATTTAAACCTTGGACCATGGTCAATTAAACTCACTAATGCTTCATCAATATACTTACGATGAGGTTAGTGTGCCTTAAAAGATAATTTAAAATTAGAAAATAATGATTTTATTCCAAAATGTAAAAAAACATTTTGTGAAATAATTTTAAATGTAAATATTATTTTAATATTAATACTTTGACAAAAACATGATAACCACATGCACATAAAAATATTTTTATAAACAACTTATCATAATTAATTGTTAAATAAATAATTATAAATTGATCTAAAATTCAAATTCACCTCCACAACTTGTATCAAATATCTACTATTATTATTATTTTTCTTTCCTTCTTCCACAAATGCCAAAAATCAATAACCAAATTAAAAACATGACAAAGCTACACAATTAAGAATAAATAATATTTTATCATTTTACTTAAAATTTAAATTAAATTTTGTCTAAAATTTATCCCTCAAACTAGTAAACTTAAAATTAGAATTAAAACAGAACCCTTGAAATGTTATAAACAATGATTATCATCTTCATGTTTATAATAACCTCATTTTCTTCTTAAATTTGATCAGGTTGTAAAAGCTTGTTGTATAAAGACCTTATCCGCAATCAACCTCTTTCCAACTCATAATTTCAAACACAAATACTTTCAAATTAATAATTTCAAACAATAAATAATAACAAAATATCTCGGTGGAGTTGCTTGGAGGTTTAACAGCTCCTGAACCATGTTAAAATCTAAATTGCAAAAGACTAAGCATATTAAAATCTAAGCGAAGTAACATGTTGTAGGTTTTAAGGGATGGTGTGAGTGAATAGAAGCATAGTGAACCCTCTAGTGCATTAGAATAGATATTAAAAAATCCAACATGTCAATAGTTATGGTCTTGCCACCTAAACACGGATTTACATAAATGAATAGAATAAATAAATATGTGAATGCCATTTTAATATTTCCAATAATATGCTAAATCGGCTTAAAGCTCTGCTTTAGTTGGGTCCATTATGATGTAAACAACATCTGCAAAGTGAAAAACAGTGGAAAGGAGAATTGAACCGTTGATGTTGTGGATGTAGGCATCAATGAAAAATATGAGTGTCTGAAAAAATGCCCTGGAAACATTTTGTTTACAACACCAAAACCAAGCTTAGAAATTACATTCACCCTACAGAAAGGAGGCGAAGGATGAAATAGAACATGAGGCTTGCCTTTCACGGAGGGTTGACCCATTTCATCCTTTAAAACACCTAATGACACAGTAACAATCACATGGTCTGCATCCATAACGGAACTGTCTTCGAAGTCAAGGTGAACAGGAATTTCAGAATATGTTTTTCTTGCATCTATCCATTCGATTTTTCCAACTTTCTTACTGAATTGGATCATCTCGATTGGAAAAATATTGTCCAAGGATTTAAACATAGTTGAATGCCCTTTAGAAATTGTAATCTACTCGCCTAGAAACTCCTGGTATTCTTTGTAGGCTTCGAAGTCCAATTCCACCAACAAATCTGTGGATCTGTATGTATGTTCGATGTTTTCATGGATAGAAAACATACCTTATGCCAACATCTTCTGTTTAGTAGTGAATGCATTCCCATTACTTGAGTATGCAGGTTGTGGATCATTTTCTAGTTCGAGAAAAAATTACTTCAATCCCTGACACACACCCACAGTTTATATCCGTACTCAAGAACCAGTGAACATTTAACATACCTGTTGTTGCAAGGCGAAAATGTGCGCAACGTAGCCATAGACGTGATCTTAGAGTCGAACAATTATGTCGTTTCGTGGAGTTTCATAGTTTGTACTCCCATTCTCCCTTCGATTGTGGCCCTACATCAGTGTGAAGTTGTGAACATAGCATTTTTTGAAATATGGTCAAAGGAAAATGGGAGGGCATCCTTTCAAATTCAAATGATGAAACAGCGTGGGCGACTGGCAATGATGAAACAGAGAAAGGGGGTGAAAACAGAGGACGGAAACGTCGACACTAGGCAGATGGTGGGAGACGGGGATGGCAGACAGGACCGGTTCAATGGAAGCGTCGACATACGGTGGGATACAAGGATGGTAGACAGTACAGGTACGACCGTCGAGAAAGTTATGGGAGATGGATCATCGGAGTTCAAACGTCGAGGATGTCAAAAAAGAGTCGAACAAAGGACACTTGGGAGGGAAGATGAGTCGAACAAAGGACACTTGGGAGGGAAGATTGATCCCGAGTTAGCATACTCCCACCTGTACCTGTCCTGTCTTCCATCCATGTCTCTCACCGTCTCACATTTCTTCAAGAGGGAATGTTTGCGATCCTACAACTATGTAAAAGACGACACAACCATCACCTTCACTTTCCCGGAAGGCACTAATTATAAATTCATCTTCTACAACACTACCACCTCTCATGAAGTGGATCTCTATTCTACTCCCTAAGCTCCTGAAAACCCTACTTTACCAAAACGTAGAAAAGTTATTGGTGTAGACGCCAGGGAATATAATGGCAAAAATAAATACATGATGTTATATGAGATTAAATAAATTGAAATGAAGGTAACTCCATCTGCTATTTGAACTTAATTGAAAGATTTGTTTTGCATTGTTTTTCATACAATTTCTTTGAAAATATATGTTTTAACATGTGCATCACCTTTTTAATTTTAACACAAACTAATAAAAATCATAAAATTATTTTTAAAATAAAGTTTTAGTAAAATTTTGATAAAAATTTAAATATATGAGATAGCTTTGCATCTTAAAATTTGAAGTATTTAATTTCTTTATGTAGATTAAATCATTCAAAATCTTTAAAATCTTAAAACTGCTTAATACTACTTTTAAATTATATCCATATTTTTAATAAATTTTTAGTTTTGAGAGATTTTATAGAACTTTCCATAAACTTATAAACATCTTTAGAAAAATGCCAAAATTAGAATTGGATACCACTTATCAATAAAAATAAAAATAAAAAATACAGAATTAAATGTATTAAGAAAATATCTACACTTTAAAAATAGTCATTAAAAAAATATTATATCTTCACTTTTAAAATAATAATTTAAAAAAAAATAATTATCATATAATTATATGTATGTTTACAAATGTTGTTAAAAAC
>SNQJ01S0022978.1:49305-63969 GCA_010110895.2 Picea sitchensis | reverse complement strand
AATTTGGCCCAGCTGCTGGCTATTCGGGGAGTTTTTGTCACTTTCGTCAATACTGAGTGGATACACGAACGCATGGTGGAAGCTTCAAAGAAAGGTAAATCTCTTGTTTCCAAAGACGATCTCGAGTTGGAGCAGCAAGGATGGAGAATTCGGTTTCTGTCCATTCCTGATGGTTTACCGCCCAACCATGGCCGCACCTCCAACCCTTCCGAGTTATTTGTTTCGCTGCAAAAGTTAGGCCCCGCGTTGGAGGACCTCCTTAGAACTGCTCATGAGAAATCACCATCGTTTCCACCCATCACGTTCATCATCACAGACGCCTTCATGTCCTGTACGGAGCAAGTCGCAAGAAATATGGAAGTGCCGAGGGTTATCTTCTGGCCTCTATGTGCTGCTGCCTCCATTTCTCAATGCTACGCCAAGTTGCTTATATCTGATGGATATATTCCGGTCAATGGTATGTCTTTCTGTTTCCTATGCTATAACTAATATAGATGTTCTGAATGCTACGCCAAGAAGCATATTATTGTTAATGGTATGTCATTTCTTGACGATATATTCCTCGTATATAACGAATGAGGGTATATATTTATTGCTTATATATGAGGGATATAATAAATTATCTTGATTAAATTTTGATTTATTTTTATAGTTATAACGTTCACTATTCAGTGTACTGTACCATTTGTTAATGTTTTAGTCTATACACTTTTATGTACTATATATATGCTAGCAAACACATTTAGTAATAGTGAAAATAAATACTTAATTATATTGATGAAGTATACAGAAAAACTCAATTACAAACCTCAACCTTTTTCAATTTTCTCATAAATATTTCAATATGATACGAAGTTTTCTTCAACTGGTTATTGTATTCATTGTTCCTTATGATAAATAGATAAGGAATTGGTTTTTTTCACGCTCCACTAATAAGCTAAGGTTAAGCTGAAATTTTCTGATTATTTTATTCATTGTTCAGTTATGTTAAATAGATGAGGAATGGGTATTATTTTGGACATTGTAATTAATAATTAAAAATAAGATTTATGTATAGCACAAAGGGATACATCAACATATATAAACAAAGTGATATCTGTATAAATAAATTGATCTTTTTAGTCCATAATATAATAAAAGTTTACTAAAAACATAAAATAATAAATAATAAAAATTATAATTTTTATTTATATAAATTTGTAATTATAATAATATATAGATATTTATTATTTTTTATAATTTTTATCCATTAAATTAAAATTTAATTGAATTGTATAAATTTATAATTATAATAATATATAGATATTTTTTATTTTTTATAAGTTTTATTAATCAATTTTATTTAATTTAATTGTATAATTTTATGATGATATGTGTACAAATAACCTAATATTTATAATTTATAATATAATAAAAGTTTACTCTAAAAACATAAAATAATAAATAATAATATTTATAATCTATAATATAATAATATAATAAAAGTTTACTCTAAAAACATAAAATAATAAATAATAAAATTTAGAATTTTTATTTATATAAGTTTGTAATTATAATAATATATATATTTTTATTATTTTTTATAAGTTTTATTAATCAGTTTTATTTTATTTAATTATATAATTTTATGTAATAAATGTTACTAGATTTTCTTATATATCTAATATGAATTTGTTATTTATTACAAATATATTATTTATATTCATCGATTTTATTTAATTTAATTATATAATTTTATGAAATAAATGTTACTGGATTTTCTTGTATCTTTATAAATATATCTAATATGAATTTGTTATTTATTACAAAAGTATTATTTATATTAAAAAAGTTTATTAAAAATATGCAATAAATAGACCAATAATCAATGCTCTCAAATTTGTTTTTAATGTCCAATGTAGTGGCTTCATACATATGTATTTAAATTTTTTCTTTTGATAGTGCCTTGTTGAATATATCCAACGCCGTAAGTGTATCCTTATGTACTTGTACAATCTTCAATGAACTCCACCAAATTACTATCTATGTATCTAATCTAAAGAGAACCATTACATGAAGTGAAAAGTGTCTTACTTGAATCTTGCATTAACTTTGCAACTAAACTCATAGCATGCATTATATGAACTCTCTTACAATTTGTCATTTTAAATTTATGAAGTAAATTTATTTCTTTGTGAAATAAAAATGTCATTATTCATTTTAATTAGCTCCATGTGAAGGAAATAATGGATTTTCCCCAAACATGGTATCTAAAACTCATTTTCTAATGTATCTCTAAACACATTGGTCAACAACTCACTATTTCCAATATAAATAAAGTCATATGTACATATAATCATCCATTAATAATGAATTCTTACTTTTGAACTTCACATAAAGAGTTG
Source organism: Picea sitchensis (assembly GCA_010110895.2). Lineage (NCBI taxonomy): Eukaryota > Viridiplantae > Streptophyta > Pinopsida > Pinales > Pinaceae > Picea > Picea sitchensis. The sequence goes on along the minus strand of SNQJ01S0022978.1, from coordinate 61,585 downwards.
GCTCACTTGCACTTCTACTAGGAAATTTTTATGAACATAGTCATCCATTCCTCCATATAAACCCATCATATATTTTTTAAATCCATATATGCAACCTTATTCAAATTGTAACACTTGTGTTTTTACCAACAAATCCATAACCTATGGTATACTCCAAACATTAAAAACATTCTAATTAAAATACATCTAAATGAAAAAACATTATATTTAAATTTGCTATTAATGCTAAAACAATTCATACGGTGTCTAATATTCCTATAGAAACAAATAATTCATTGGAATCTATACCTAGTTTTTGTGAGTAACCTTTGCCTACCAATCTTATCTTATGTCTTTCCATGATCCATCCACTTGATTCTTCATTTTGTACACCCATTTGACTCATACATGATACTCTTCACTAGCTAAAGATCAACCTTTTTTCATGATTCATTTCTTTCTATTACATCAATTTATGTATTGAATATTTCACAAAAAAAATGTGTTTCATTGCATTTTCATAAAAAATTGGCTCAACTTCAACTTGAACTGAAAAGACTAGAGAAAAATTAACAATATAATTTCTATTGTTAGTTTTTTATGAATTTCTTTGATTCTCTTTTCCTTTCTTTGTGGACTTAGAAATGATGTTGGAATTGCACTTGAAATTGATGAAGAAGTTTTTGGAGGGGAAACTTGATTACCACTGGAACTTGCCCTCCTCCAAAAAATTATGTGGAGCAGAGAGATGTCATCTACAAATAAAGCTACATCTACAATTGTTGGTTTTTCTTGCATTACATCTTTTTTCCATTACCACTCTTTCTCATGACTGCACATCACTTACTTTGTTATTGGATTATACAACTTATAACCTCTTATCTCTCTACTATAGAGAAAAACATCAATTTTTATTGCCTTTCCTTGGAAACATGAAACTAAGCAGTGTATCCAAAAACTTTAAAATGAACCACAATTATCTTTTTTTTGCTCAATTTTTTTTATGGCATTATATGCTTCATAGTTTTTATAAAACATGTATTCAACAAGTAAATTGTAATACTTATAGCATCTCCAAAAAAAAGGTATGGAATACCCTAGACCTTAATCATACTCCATGCGAGTTCAACTATTGTTCTATTTTTTCTTTTTACCACCCCATTTTTTAAAGGGGCACAGCTTGTGGTCCATACTTTTTTTCTCCATTATCTTTGAAAAATTCTAAAGTATTCTCCTCTATATGTATACAACACCTTAAAAAAAAAATAACCATTGTGTTTTTTCACAATAATTTTAAACAATTTGAAAAGATGCAAAGGTTCTTATTTCCCTTTGAAAAAAATACACATTTTCTTATACAAACACAATAATGTTAAACAATTTGAAAATATTCAAAATTCTTATTTCCCTTTAAAAAAATATACATTTTCTTATACTATTGTCATTTGACTTGCAAACTTTAAGTTAAACATCTCCGTGTTCATCATCAACACCCTTAAAATAATTGTATTTATACTAACTCTATGATAAATAACTCATTAATTTTCCTCAAAGTAAATATGATATAATAATGATGAGAGTGAATATAAGATTGATCAAAATACAATTTACATCCACCATAGTTGTCATTGCTTCTTCCTTTTTTTACTACGGCACTTTGTTGGATAGTGTACATCCTTTGACATCATTGTTGATACAATTCTTAGAAAAATAGACTCATGCATGGATTCCTGTATGTAGAAGAGTTCCTTTCAGTATTTTTGTTGTTCTCGGATTCCTGTACGTAGAAGAGTTCCTTTCAGTATTTTTGTTGTTCTCTTTGAGAAAATCTTTGCGTCCCTGTATCCTAAGTGGCTTGGTCAATTATGATTGGGTATCTAGATGCAATTAGATCTCATAAAAATATTGAAAATAGAATAGTATCTTCATCTTAATGCATAGTTTTACCCTTTAAAAATAGGGATTTAAAGTTGTTATCAATGGGTATCTTGTTGCAATTAGATCTCATAAATATTGAAAATAGAATAATATCTTATCTTAATGCTTCAAAATGCATAGTTTTACCCTTTAGAAAATAGGGATTTAAAGTTGAGTAAAACTAATGTTATTATTATTGATTTCCATGGCTCCTTCAAATTTAAAGTTTACTATTCATACAACAAATATAAATCTTTATAAAATGCTTTAATATATTGCAAATTACTAACATGGCGAGTCTTCCATGAAAAATATCTACAAACTCGTGATGCTTTATAACTTAATGCCAATTGAAAGTCAGCTGAAAATTTAGGAGTTTAAAACTAAGAGTTTACTATAAAACATAAAACAATAAACATTAAAACTAAGAGTTTACTATAAAACATAAAACAATAAACATTAAAACTAGTATGCAGAAAGTGAAATAATTCAAATGTGTGTTGCTATATCAAAATGAAGGATCTTTTTCCTCGCTCTTATATATTCCCTTTCTTTGTATATTCAAAGGTTTATCATCACAATAATATATAAATTCAATTCTACATCCAAACTCTTAATAATTTTTCTTATAAATTAGTTACATAATTTTATGACGAAACTATTACAATATCCATACCATATCTTCTTAGCACTATTTAATGTGCATTTGCTATTTTAGTACAAAACCGTTGATTATGTTGTGAAAGATTTCCTAAATCTATAGTGAATCAATGCCTTCAATTATATAATTATATATTTAAGTCTGGCGTTGAATCAATGCCTTCCGTTAGCTCATGTATGTTATTAAATGATGGTTAACTTGTCTGTTTGCAATGGAGATATCAATGAAATACATAATGTTTGTCTCTGTATAGGTTGAAGTTAAGTCTGTACATGTAGGGTTCTCGTATTCGATATGTTGCTTTCTGCGAACAACATACGTTTTAAAATCAAAATATGCGTACGCGTAACTCTAAATATGCATACGCATATCTTTTGCGACTGCTCTCGTTAATTTACCTTTAATGAACCAAATGTCTTTGGTAACTGGCATAGACGCTTACAGAGCGTGCAATAAGCCCAACTTACATAATCTGTTGAACTCGCCTGATGAACAAATAAACAGTATAACATAACAATGTAGAAATTTATCTGTCTCATATTACTAGCACAGCCGCATAAAATGTGGCTGATGAACGTCGATAGGCGCTTAGAGTAACCCTAGGGGTTCTTGGAGCTAATGAGCGACCATTATTTATGTGGTTGTATTAATCTAAACGGGAAGACCATATTCTGAAATCTTCTACTTGAATCTAAACAGGCAGACTTTTAAAAAAGCAGGCACACTTTTAAAAAACAGACACCAATTATTCCGAAATCTTCTACTTGAATCTAAACAGGCACACTTTTAAAAATACAAATATTTTTCTATGAAATACTTACTCTTCTGACGATTTGGAGGAGCTATACTTGATCCGGCTCTCCACCAGCTGTACTGCCACATTTAGCTACAGTTTTCACGCTGTCGATCAAGGCCTCCGTGTTGGATTTTTCGAAGAGTATTTCCGTGAGCTGCTCAGGCGAAATGACCAGTTTCACCCGCCAAACGATATTTTTGTGCTTAGGGAGCATTTCCATGCACGGCTTCCTGTACTTGGAAACTGTGGAAATTGTGTGAGTGGAGATATTAGGATGGAGCTGATCGGAGCCCCCACAGGATGACAGGCGACATGACGATGCAGGCAGAGCTATCATGCGTAAAAACACAGCAAAGGAAAACAAAAAGTTAGTAAGGTGGAGCGGAAGGACGGACGACGCCCCACTCCTCCATCAACCACATTTTATGTGGCAGGTGAATATTAAACATGTGTGTGCAGGTAGTGGCAGTGGCAGTGGTATAAGAGGAAGATTTAGACATTAGATATTAATCTTTCTTAATCATTTAAAAGTGGCAATTATATATTTTTAATCATTTAAAAGTGGTAATTATATATTTTTACAGTGATTTTATAATGTGATTAGATAAATGTAAAAAATTAAACATAATTTTATAATGTGATCAGGTAAATGTAAAACATAAACAAGTTAAAGGATGTTCTCTTAAATACAAAGAAAAAGTTAAGAACAATAAATCTAACGCATTGATTTTGGAGGACTACTAAAAATATACCAACATCTTCAATACATAACCATTGGATGATAATTTAAAGTTAAAAAATCATTAATTGTACCAATTACCAATAAATGTATGACTTTCTTCTTAATAAAATATTAAAGTTATATAATCAGTTATGAAAGTTCCAAAATGGAAGATTAAAGGTTCTTCCATATTTTTTCCTTTCCTTACGTTGTCCCTATGTATTCTTAATTATTTGATTCAACCATTTTGATTTGCTCTTAAAAGATAATAACTTGTGTTTATAACTTCTTCAGTGAGCGAAGCGAAAGATCCAGAAAAGCTCATCACTTGTCTTCCCGGCAACATCCCACCATTGAAGCCAACCGACCTGCTATCATTCTATCGCTCCCAGGATCCATCCGACATTCTTTTCAATGCGTTTCTCAATGAATCATACAAGCAAAGTAAAGGGGACTACGTACTAGTGAACACGTTTGAGGAGCTCGAAGGAAGGGACGCAGTAACAGCACTCTCTTTGGATGGCTGTCCTGTTCTGGCTATAGGACCTCTTTTTCTTCCCAATTTTTTAAAAGGAAGGGATTCGCGCAGCAGTCTGTGGGAGGACGAGGATATCTGCTTGACATGGCTGGATATGCAACAGCCGGGATCAGTTATATACATTTCCTTTGGGAGCATCGCTGTCAAATCTGAGCAACAGCTGGAGCAGCTGGCGCTAGGGCTAGAGGGCAGCGGACAACCTTTCTTGTGGGTTCTCCGGTTGGATATTGCAGAAGGCCAAGCTGCGGTTTTACCTGAAGGCTTTGAATCACGAACAAAGGATCGGGCACTGTTTGTGAGGTGGGCACCACAGTTGAAAGTCCTTGAGCATCCTTCAGTGGGATTGTTCCTCACACACTGCGGATGGAACTCTACCTTGGAGGCCATGAGCATGGGAGTTCCCGTAGTGGGATTCCCATATTTTGCCGATCAGTTTCTCAACTGCAGATTCGCCAAGGAGGTGTGGAAGATCGGCCTGGATTTTGAAGATGTGGATCTGGATGACCGGAAGGTGGTCTTCAAAGAAGAGGTTGAAGGTGTTGTGAGGAGAATGATGAGAACACCGGAAGGAAAGAAGATGAGAGACAACGTTCTCAGACTGAAAGAGTCCTCAGCGAAGACGGTCCTCCCCGGAGGATATTCTTTTCTGAATTTAAACACTTTCGTTAAAGACATGACGACGGGTAAACGACGCCGGTCGAAAAATGAACCCATGTGACTCGGATTTCACAAGATGTCATGAAAAGGCTCGGGTATTTGAGAATAAGCTATTGATCTCTATCAGAAATTTTCCTAAATTGTTGGATACCTTGAGTCCAGCACCCGGTCGTATCTGAACAGCTACGACAAGAGCTTTTTAACCTTTCACGTTTTACTCACCCGTGGCGTTACTGGGTGAAAGCCAGTATCAATCTTTTAAAGAAAAATACTATTAGAGGTTGAACATAATAATTATTATCTTCATCAACACTCCTTTCATGGCTTGGATGACTTCATCTGAATCAGAATTACACTTTACATGGCGTGGTAGATGTGATCGTGAAGTATCTATACTTTAATGGTTCCAGTTTCATATCTTGTTTTTTTATATATATATGTTCTTATGATTCCAGTTTCATATCTTGTTTATATATATACTTGTATCTTTGTTTTTAAAGTTCGGCTCAGGCCTGTAGTGGATTGGCAAAGCTACTCTACCGAAAAATTTATAACTACCCATAAGATATAAACCAAAACTATTGTGTACAGGAAAAAAAATAATTGTATGTTTGTTTTTAAAGTTGGGCTCAGGCCTGTAGTGGATTGGCAAAGCTAGTCTACTGAAAAATTTATGATTACCCCTAAGATATAAACCAAAACTATTGTGTCCCGGAAAAAAAATAAATTCTGAAAGTTAAAGCTGTTCCCCAAAAAAGGTTTTTGAGGTGATTGAAACGAATCTCTTGACCCCAATTTAAAATAAAATGACAATCGTGAAAATCTTTGCCATAATGTTCGCGATTATGACTACCCATAAGATATAAACCAAAACTATTATGTCCTGGGGGAAAAAATTATTGTAAAGGCTAAGCCTCTGTCATCAAAATATGTTTTTGAGGTGATTGAAAAGAGAATCTTGGCCCCAATTTAAAATGACAATCGTTAAAATATTTGCCATAATGTTCTACCTGTCAATTCTTCCACATTGTAAACCATGTTTCGAAACTACCAGCTGAAATCTAGCACGAACTCGAGCTTATGGAACACCCAAGTTTTTTCCAGGAAATTTTTTCAAATTAGTATCAGATCTTGGAGAGGCCTGCGTGGAAAGGCGTGAAGACATCCTCCACCTGCGGGACCTGCGACCGTGTTAGTGGAGGGTCGAATCCTTTATATTAACAAAGAGTGGAAGAGGGCTGAGTCCATTCACGCCATTTATGGGAGTGCTGTGCGCTAGTTATACACTTGCTGGGCGTCTCTCTTTAACTGCTGGGCGCCTCTTTAACTGCTGGTCGTGACACCTTCATGCTGGGCGAAACCGTTTGCAAGAATAATCGCACGAAGGCACAGTGAAGAATGTCCAAAAGAGACCATCCTGTGTGCAAGCCTTCGTGAAGAACGTCCAAAAGAGACCATCCTGTGTGCAAGGCGGGAGCAGTAAACATCCAAGGCAAGTCAATGTGTAAACCCTCTCCTCTACTCTCCAGCTAGAGATTTTCAATACCATATCCTTTTGCTACAAAGGAAGCGCGGACTGCCCGCTTCCATACAAAGTCAATGGAGAAATTACTTGTTGTCTTTGCCATAATTGTTAAACCTCCTCTGCTTATATGCAATCGGTGGAAAAAGGGCATTGTTAGATAATTCCAGATCGCTGCTGGAACAAAACACTTGTTTCCATCATTTATGTTCCATCTTTTTATGAAAATTCTCATGATCGCCGGTGATTTTTATTGTTGATATCGGTAATTTGGTGATTTGGGTTTGTGTAATTTGGTGATCGCCAGTGATTTTTATCGTTGATATCGGTAACTTGGTGATTTGGGTTTGTGTAATTCGGTGATTAGAGCTTTAAGAAATAAAAAGGAGATCGCTGCTGTTGGATTAGATAAATATAAAAATTACAACCAGTTCCAACCTGTGAATACTCTTTTGGAAAAATATACTCGTATGTGATCGTTGGCTTAGAATCCACTCTTTGGCCCATAGAAAATTGCAATTCCTAGGTGGCATGGAGAGGTGTGAAGGAACCCGCGCATCAGAGCCAGGATGACTGCAGATTGAAAGGAAAATCCTGCATTGTAGTTGGCATCAAATAATAATTTCAGTTTAGAATTGTTGTGAAACCCTGAGAGGCAGAAGAAGCCATGGAAGAGTAGCGGAAATATAGTGGAAATGATGAAGTATGGGCCAACAGAGAAACGTTAGAGGGAAGAAGAGTCGAGGAGTTGTAGGATGAAGATAATCGCCTATCCGCGCAGAGGAAGAGAATTCTGTGTAATGAGTAATGCGTCCCTCGACCTCGCGATCAATTTTGAAGAATCTGCGTGAGAATTTATTGTTGATTGAAACTTGCAAAAGGAAGCGCCATTCACATGAGCCTGTGCGCTGAAGAGAGACGTTATCGTTGCTATAGTTGAATCAGTTTGTACAGAGAATCGATTTTTGAACCCGACGTGAACTCCTGTGTTGGTGGTGAGAGGAGGCTGAGATCCAGATCTGTGGAAAGTAAAGTCGTCGATGTTGCAGTCATTTCCAGTAAAGAAAATCCGTTGCTGCTATCGTTTGGTTTGAATTATTTGCTGGTGCATCCATTCATTTGCATTTACAACAATATTGTCTCTTCCATAATTTGCTTTTGTACGCTACATCATATAAATCGAGTGAAGATATTCACCACGTGTTTAAGCTGTGTGATAGCTTCGTGAGCCAACCGTGTAAAGTTTTATAGTAGCAGCTCCCAGATTATTTGAAATGCATATTATAATAATATAATGTTGGTATCAATACTAACACACATGATGCCCAGTGCCCACTCAATACATTTCTCACTCTGCAATTAACTGACGTGTATTCCTTTAATAAACCTTTGGAGTGACGGTGCGCCCAAGACAAAAGAGTTGTCGTAGCCGTCTCATCGGAAAAATAGACAAGTAGGTTTGTGATCTTTGTAAATTGCAGCGTGTACATCATCATTTGACAGGAACACTCTAATTTATTGCTAAGCCCTACAATAGAATGAAGATGCACACAAAGTTCTTGTACTTATAGTGGTGCAGACAAAGGGAAACGATTTGTTGTTAGAGGAAGCGCTTGGTAGAGAAGTGAGGTGTATATGTCCATTCCGTCTGACTCACACAACCTCCAATCTAAGAAAGAGAACTAAGAAGATAAAAGAATAATGCATCATGGGTAAACAAAGGAAAATCTGTGGAAAAAATTGAAACAGAGGAGGAGAAAGAATCAATAGGAAGAGTCATTGTATTTTGCAGATTAGTATGATGTGTTTCTAGTTGCAGATGAAGAACCCATGCTTGAAAATCATAATGCAATGTTGGACTAGATCAATGAAGACCATGAAGAAATCAATGAAGAATTCGATGAAGTATATAAAATATTGCGGAAAAAATTGAAACAGAGGAGGAGAAAGAATCAATAGGAAGAGTCATTGTATTTTGCAGATTAGTATGATGTGTTTCTAGTCGTAGATGAAGAACCCATGCTTGAAAATCATAATGCAATGTTGGACTAGATCAATGAAGACCATGAAGAAATCAATGAAGAATTAGATGAAGTATATAAAATATTGATGCCAAATTTTCTGTTCTTCTCAGGTATAAATTATGAAACTTGGGCAACTAAAATGAAAAAATTACTATGGTTAGTAGATTTATTGCATTATGATTATGAAAGTTGTGTCAATTTCTATGATAAGAGAAGAGGTTCCATATGATTACAACTTATTATATCAGCAGGATGAAAACATTTTGTCTAGTATTTTGTATGAATTTGGTGAAATACCTAGTGCAAAAATATTTTGGGATATTCTTGAAATGAAGAAGTGGAGTGAGAATGTTGAAGTTCATGAAGAAACTATTGTTGAAAATGATGATAGTGTTGAAAGATTTGTAACTGAAATAGCGACTGAGAATGGTAGCATTGAAATTCCAATGATTAATGAAGAAAGGAAAGTGTGTCTCACAGTAGCATGTCATAGTAAGGAAATTCCCTATGAAACAATATTTAGTGATGTGGTGAGTTCAAATGAGATTGATGGTCGAGATGAATGTATGAACCCATGTGTGAATCTTTGGTAAATTTAGTCAAATTTGATGAAAAATATTCATGAACCCATGTGTCAATCTTTTGTAAATTTAGTCAAATTTGATGAAAAACATTCATCTCATGAAGAGTGGTCAATTATGATGCATGAGAAACATCTTATTGATGAGCTAATGTTTGGTGAGAAGAAAACCTCATTTGCATACACAAACCAAGTGAAAGACAACATGATAGAGCATGGTAAAGAGGCTGAGGCTGAAGACATGAAACAACAAGTTGTGATAACAATTGAAGCTGAAAATGAAGATTATTATGCGACATTAGAGGCAAGGAAAAAAGACGAAGAAAGGAAATCTCTCTTAGAAGAGAAAAATGAAAATAACCAGTATAGTTATTCCTATGATTTTTCATATGATTGTAACAATGTTTTTGAGTGTGCAAGTTTACAAGAAAACAATTCATTTTCAATAGTGAATGATTATGGAGAAAACATGGATGAAAACGAAGATATTGATGAAGAAAATATTGAGACATTTTTTATGGTGTGGAGCACAGAAGAAATCAATTATTATTATGAATTGGTGTTCCAACAGTCCATTGAGAAAAACATTGATGATTGTATCGAGAAAGGGAAGCAACCCACTTATGAGAAGTTGGAAGAATTTGCAAGAATTAAAGACAAACGCTTCCAAGAACTTGCAGAAGTGTTGAGGAAAAAGAACAATAGTTAGCTACCAAGTTCCAAAATGAAGAAGAACAAAGCCAAGAGGACACTAAATCATAACAGAGTCAAGACAAAACATATTTGGAGCATCAAGCCAAGGAAGAAGCTCCATCTCCATCACTATATGACAACAATAAAGGTCAAAATGAAATTGTTAGAGTCAAGTTGTAAGCATAACAGAGACTTTGACTAACATGCATGTTACTTATGTTAAGATTTTGTATTGTAGACAATATGTTTCTCCATTAAAAGAGAAACTTAGAAACAATGAAAATTAATTACGTACTCCTCTAAATTGAATAATGGTTCCAACGGATATCATCATATACAGTGTACTCATTCATTTAATAAATATGTAGCATAACTTTTCTTTTGATAACCTCCCGTGGTTGTTTCCTCATAGCCTCAGAGCAATCAGTTCCATTTCATTACTCCTATTTTCAAGTCTCACACATATACACATCACACTGTGACATGTAACCACACATAAATCACCCTTTGATTTGTGACTCTATGGTCTACATGTTTAATACTAATTCTCGTGTAGTCCGTTCACATCTTAACCGTATCTACAAAATTCTAGGAAAATTCCAATTTAGATATTTATTTGATTAGATTTTTACGATTATTAGTCGATTAATTTTTTTAGGATTATTAGTCAATCATTAAGAAAATAAATAATGAGATTGATAATTATTTACTTGATTATTGAAAAGAAACTTCCACGGATCAGACATCCTCTGGTTGATGGCGGCGACCCTTCATTTATCTGCAACATATTTAGGTTTTGTAGTTCCGGTGCACTTGATCTCTTGATTAGTTGCTTCTTTTGGGTGGGCTTCCATGCAGATTGGTTGTACCGTTGGTGTTTGATCTGGGAGCGGATTTGTTTTCTTGCTTGCTGCGGAGTGTTACTTTTCTTTTTAGATATGTGTTTTTCTGGGAGCGGTTTCCCTCTTTCTAGGTTTTTATGTTTATTCAGGGTTTGATGTATGTTTGTATCTGGCTATTTTTGCTGGATATTGATGTATTTTTCTTTTTGACGGGGGTTGTGCTATAACTTTGAGTTCTTATCTTTGGGACTGTGATGCAGTTCCATTACTTTGATGTCCATGGAGTGAGCATGCAGTTTTTGGTCTTAGTATTGTTGGTTGGGGTTTTCATATTTCTCTAAGCTTGTCCATCAGACCAAGGGTTTGTTTGGATTGTGTTGTGTGGATTTTTATTCTGTGATAGATTCTCTTCTACCGGCCTATTAAGGGTTTCTACCAGCGCATGTCTCTTTCCTTTTGGCTCTCCAACTAATTTTTATTTGTCTCTTTGGGATCTCTACCCAGATTAGAGTCGTGCACGTGCATAATGTAATTTGGTTTTATTTGGATGAACAAAATTAACTTTTTTTTCTAACGAAAAAAAAGTTTAACTTAATTATTAAGAAAATAATTAAAATATTTTTATATTATTTTATTATATATTTTTAAATTTATTACTATAATAAATCTAGCATATGAGTTAAATTTAGGTAATATTATTGTAAAAAATATTTACAGTGAAATTGTCTTTTATTCATGGAGTAAGATTTAAATTTTTTTTTGATAAGCTAAGAATTCATCTCCCTCTAATGTAAATGTAAATAAACATGATAAACAACCCAAGATCTAAAGGTAATTTTCCCTTAAATATGTGTTAACCTACATTATCATATAGCAACAAAACATCCCATTAACAATTGAAATATGATAATTTTTAACATTTCCTTATATATAAAATTACTTTTTTATCATAATATCATTTTAATTAATATGATTTTCTAAATATTATTATATATATTTTAAAAAATAAATATTATTAATATTGTTTTTTAAATTGTATTTTAATAATTTCAATTATAACAAATATATAATAATATATATTATATAAATACTTTTATCATATTTATTTTCATTAAAAACAATTCAAACCCATACTCAATGTTCTCAAAGATACAATTTGAAAAAGAGAGAATAACAAGTTTCCATTAAGGCTGCAAACAACTTTAAATAATCACGTTTTTCATTTCATTTTAATTAAATTAAAATTTGTAACTTTATATCATATTTATTTATTTGTATCTTAATTATATTTAAAATTTTAAATACAAATTAAAAATCAATAAATAATATATATTACATGCATGTTTACCC
>SNQJ01S0022977.1:136935-157275 GCA_010110895.2 Picea sitchensis | reverse complement strand
AAACCAAAAGAAACATAAATAAATACGATTTTAAAATGCCAAAGTACACCAAGGAATAACCCATGCCTAAATGCCTTAACCATCTTATGGTCTTCAAAACTTTGGGAGTTCAGAGCTCCAGGGCTCGGGGATGTTTGGGTGACGGAATCCATGAGCCAAAGTCGTCGAAGGTCGAAACCTGCTTTTCCCTGTACAAGGTTGCTTAGATAATAATTATAATTAATTATTATTATTATTGTATTTAATGTGATCAATCAACGTAATTTGTCATAATATACCTTTATTATAATATAGATTATATTATAATCCCAAAATAATTTAGTGTATTTAAATTATAAAAAAATACAAGTGGGTCCCCTCTAGAACTCCGGGACTCCAGGATGTTTGAGGAATCATTTAAACATGATTTTGAGAGTATACATCTTGCAACCTCGACAAAACATGATTCTTATAATTCTATTCGTGTATGACTCCTAGTAGTATATTGGGGAGTATGACGAAAAGCCGAAGTAATTGACCTGGATATTCTACCTCATTCCAATGTTAAATGTAATAATTGGAAATTTATTAAGCTTGGGTGCCATTATCAAGGAAACATATTATTATAATATGTTATAATAAATTTTATTAAAATAGTCACACGTGAATAAGACCAACTCTTCTCCTTTCCTTTTTAAATATTAAATGATGTGGAAACGTGCATAAGTGGGTCCACTTCGAGGCTTTGGGATTATGGAGCTCTGAGAGATTTGAGTATAGAGGATGTGTGGGAGAGCCGAAGGAGTTGAACCAAAGATCTCTCTCTCTCTCATTAAAATATTAAATATATTATTTGAGATTTTATAAACCTGGGTACAATTTTCCAAAGAGGTGAAATATAATATAATATATATATTAAATGAGTTTATTGTGATACATGTACGTGATAAAGTACCAATCCTTTTTCCCTTTTAAATTTAATATTTAATGTGGAATCACATGTAAGCGTGAACCCTTCGGGAGTTCGGGACTTCGGAACTCTAAGAGTTCATACCTTCGAGACTCTAAGATGTTTGGTGAATATAGTGTATGAGAAAAACGGTCGAAGAATGAACCTATTTTCCCATATTCCAATGTTATAATAAACATTAAATGGAATTAATTATATTATATGGAGATATAATTGATTATATTTTCACAAAGATATAGTATAAGTGGGACTGTCTCTGGAACTCCAACATTCATGAGATTTGGGTTCATAAAAGTATGATGAGGAATTTCGCCAAAGTGCGAAGGCTTGGGTATTAATGGATATTAATAATCCTAAGTGCTCATGTGATTTATTTAGTCACATTATAATATAATTAAATAGAATTATATTATAATATAATTAATTAAAGAACAAATTCACAATGATAAATATCAAAATGATTATAATTAATCATTCCCCCCCCTAAATAATTAAATATGCACATATGTGTGTGTGTGTGTGTGTGTGTGTGTGTGTGTGTGAAATTACATGAAAACTCAGTATGGAGTTGCGTTTCGGGGAGGAATTGAATTATATACCTTAATTAATGTTAATTAACTTAAGTATATTATGGAGAAATTAACCTCATTTTGTTACAATATAATTACTCATAATGATCATATGAGTAATTAATTGAATTAGTGCTAAACTACTTCTAAGGGGGAGAAATAGAAAGTAAAGCCTCAGTAATTACTGGGCCGTGAGTATTAGGCTAAGGAAAAATTGATTATTGGATAATTAATTTATTGAGAATAATTATCCTTAATGAGGTTTAAGCAATTAATTACCAAAGAATGGTATTCTATGAAATATTAATTAATTATTTTAATTGGACTATAGGAGAGGGAAAAATGTTATCCTCTAGTCGAACAAGCCTAAGTTCCCTATGGTGACATGGGCAATTGATGCTGACTAAGAACATCAATGTGATGGTGCATGCTAATCTTCAATGGGTTGATGAGTTGAGTGGGGTCCAATAGGATTGATAAACCTTAGATTTTGAATGGATCCTAACCGTAGGTCAGGATATCTGGCATGCATCATGACTATCTATCAAGAGAAAGGGGATATTCCTCCATACCATATTTTCCAGAGGTAAATGAAGACCGTGTTGGGAGAAGGCCTGACTTACGATGGATGCAAGACTACGTGGATCAAAGCTTCACTATGGTAGGCTAGGCTAGTGCCACATCAAGACCCGGGTTTCGCCACATCAGTTGGCATGGACAATGTGATGTCATGAGGATGTCACATGGTAGTAAGAGAGATATTTCCTATGTAAACCCAAGATCTTCAAAAGGTCATAACCCTCATTCTAGAGCTCATTTCTGAGTGAACTTAACGTCGTTGGAAAGCTCTTTATCAGAAGAAGACAATGGAGCTGTGATAGAGAAGATTTTAGATGATCGAGAAAGGCGAAAAAAATTATACCCCATCCCTTGAAAAGGTACTTATGGGTTAGGTGTGTGACAGAGTGGTATCAGAGTAGGAAAAAACACTTGGCCTGCTTGGGATCACGAAAAAAAAAGAAGGTCAAATAACTTTCTTTTCTTAGAAAAAACTAAAAGGGGGAGGGAACCCTACCCTACCCTATATAGCAGAGCATGATTAAAACACTAGGCCTTGATGGTTTTGAAAATAAATCACTTGACAAGTTTACCAAGGCTAAGATGAGCCTAAGAAAAGTATCTACCATCGCAAGGAAATTATTTTCATAAGATCCTTGAGGAGAGGGATTGTAGATTGAAACTATGTTGGGATTTTACTCAACAAATTGAATCATGCTAGATTGTAGTAGAATAATCATATCATTTCTTTGGGAAATTATATCCACTCCTACAAGAGTGGGATTATGTTGATGGACACTAATAACAAGACTTGGAGGAGAATGGACTGAATAGATGGAATGTTTGCCTACAAATGTTGACTTATGAAGCCTCTGTTAATTAAAATTGTTGCTTAACCATAGATTAGGCATTGTCAGTATAATTTCCCCATGTCTAGAGGCCTTAAGGAAATATGTGAGGTTAGCTTACATGACCTATCATAACTGAAAACCTGCTATTGGGATAATTCCATTTTTGTAAAGTAGTAAAAAGGAGTCATATGGATTGAAAATAACCCTAATGAGAGAAGTGAAGTGATGTTGGGCACTTTAGTTGTCTAAATAAATAGATAATTAAAGTGTTCAATATAAATTGTCAAACCCAGGGAAGTTTTGTTATTCTAAGATAATTGTTCACAGTCTATGCTAGATTATGAAAGAAACATTAATCAAATTGTAGTAAGGTAAATTACCACTAAAAGAAACAGAATTAAAAAGTTGAACACTAACATAAGTTGTTGACATAGCTGGAGTTCTAATCAATTGTTGTTGGATTGAAGTCACACTTGCATAATTGAAATCTAATTTCCAGGAGTAGAAATTGATGAGTGTATAAGAATCCTGGATTATCTAATCTATTCTAATTTTCTATATTACTCTTATAGAAGGAAGTTTTGTGCTAATTGCTGAAAGGAAGTCTACTTAATTGCAGAAAGGGAATTCACACTTCTATTTAATTTTCCTTGAAAACAAAGATTTAATCTAATGTAGAAAAGGGATTAACTTTCAAAGCAATTCTCCAACAATATACAACAATTGATCCTAACTCTCATGAGACACATTGATGTGCATTAATAGAAAGGGACTAAACTGTAACTACAAATGTATTCTAGAAATGCATAAACAGATAAATCACACAACTGTAAATAATCAAAGCAGTTAATCTAAAAATCACAACATAGGGGAGTCTGTGAGGAAGGTGGGCCCTTTCCTTCTCACTGAATCCACTCAAAAAGACTATAGTAATTTAGAGAAACTCAATTCACTTCTTTATTAAATCGCCAAAATGTTTAGATACAAAATGCTTCACTTCAGTTCACTATTCCACAAAAAAAATCCCCCTCTAATGGTTACAAAAGATATGTTATTTAAAGACAGAGTTATTCAGTTAAAACAGACTCAGAATAGCCTTGAGAATCAAAGATTCTCAAGTTGTTCCCATGATATAAAAGATCTGTTATCATTACAAGATCTGGAAATGATCTTGATCACCAGCATGAGCCAAAATGTGTAACAAACTTGAGGATTAGTATTCAGGATTCAGATTTGAATGATATACCATATTCTAGGATCGATGGGCATTTGTTGTAGTAGGTGTAACAACTTCCTAGAAAGGTGCGCAGTTGTTGTAGTCATGTAACAACATGCAAAACTGGCACACAACTGTAACAACTGGTGTAACATCAACGATCTTTCTTCAAGATTGGATGTTCTACACATTTTGATCATTAGTTGAACATTCATGGATAAAATATGAGAAACTCTATGAATCAAACATGTTAAGTAAATAAGAATACAAAAGCAAGATCAATGATTCATACCTTGGGAAAAAGGTCTTAGCAAAACGTTATATTAAGAATTTTAGCATAGAAATGACAAGGTTGAATGAGAAAAAGATATAGTGAAAAAGGGACATTTATGGGTCCTAACATGCCCCCCAACTGAAGACATTGCATGTCCTTGTGCAAACCACATTCAAGCTTTACTTTGAATCTGAGTCAGGGAAGTGATTCCTCCAGTGCAAATTACTAAGATAAAAATTGTCATGAGATTCTTCATCTGCAAGTCTGAGTCCATTGCTTTTGATGCTTTTGACCCCTTTGTATACTTCTGGGTGAGGCATCCAAAAACTCATAAAATGAAACCCGAGTCCCATCCACTGATGCCTACACATTCTCATACTTATTCTTTCTTGACTGAGAATTTGGCCAGTTCTTTAGCAAGACCAGTGACTGGTACTTTCACTATTTTATACCCTGCCTGAAAGTAAATATTACCACATTCATAGCACATGTGCTCTTTATTTTTAGTCATAACACCTGCTGCCTGTGCTAATATGTCCAAATTTGACTCCTCTAGGTTTTTCTGTCGAGCAACTTGCAATTCCTTCTTTAGGGAAGCCAACTCTGCTTTGATGCTATCATTTTACTTCATCAGTTCAGTAATCCTAGAATTTTATGTACCCTATATCTTATTCTCAATTTGAGAAAATAGCTGAGAAAGTGGCACGTCGTCATTATCCTCACTATTTTGTGTAATTGGTTCTTGTGTAACAACTAATTCTGTCATGACTGGTTCTTGTGGGACAGTCTCTTCTTGGGAAGTTGGTTCTTGTGTAACAACTAATTATGGCATGACTGGTTCTTGTGGGACAACCTCTTCATGGGCAGCTAGTTCTTGTGTAATAGCTAAGTTCTGGGAAGAGGATGGTTCTTGTGTCACAGTAATGTCGTTGGAAGGGCCTCGCTCTTGTGTAACAGTCACTTCTTTAACAATGGAGGATAATGGACGAAGAATGGGTATTTCCTGTTCAATATTCTTCCATCCAACTGCTGCTTCAGTAGACCCCGCTGACCTAGTTATCCTCCTAGGTAATGTAGAGACAAAAATAGGGGTTTTCGTTTTCTTTTCTTTATGAGAAGGAGGGCGTTCTTCAATAACTAGACAAGGAGGAAAATCTGCAATGATGGGGTTTTGTATAATCTGTACTTTGTCACTCAACAAGTGATGCACAAAATCATCAAGCGGAGCTGATGATTTTTTTGTAATTCGTTTACATTTGGCTTGCAGTGAAAAAATGATTTCTTGAAATTCCTTTCACAAGGTAAAACCTGGTATACGTACCTCCATAAAATCAACTAGATGCTCACTCAGGTTTGTATCATTGATGTCAAAATCTGGTAGGTTCTAAGCATCAACAAAATCAGGACACTCTGTCACAACAATAGGAGGGTTTTGATTTTCTTCTAGTTCAACTCTGACGATGCCTCGTTGAGTGGTGTTAGAGTTTCTTCTGGTTTTGTGTTTTCTTCTTTGAGTGGTGTTAGAGTTGCTTTTGGTTTTGCATTTGCTTCTTTGAGTCAACGTACTGGTAGTTACAATGGGGGATTTAGATGTTGTTGTAGATGAGGGATGAGGCTCTTGACTTGGTCCAAGGATTGGTTTTTCAACTACTGGCTCAATCACAACTGAAGGCATAGGTTTTAGCTGTTCTTGTTTGGCCATAACAACATGCATAGAATTTGGTTGTTCTTCCACTTCGTGTAATGGGTCATTAGGAATTACCATTCCTCTACGAATCAAAAACCCTATCAGTCGGTGATTGGAAAGACAGTTCATGGGATTCTTTGATCTCTTGACAAAGTGAGCCATATTATGCAAGGAATGAAGAAGGTAATAAGGGATGTTTTTTAGCTTCTAATGTCTTAAATATGACAGTAGGATAAAATCAGAAAAATAAACTACTTGATATCTTCCCTGGCATGTAATGTACCTTTTTATAAATTATGATACTTCCCCCCATGGTATGGGTAAGGAATTTACATCTACACCTCAACCCTTGGTCTAAACTTGTTCATCGTCCATGCAAAAACCCTTATGTGCTTTGGGGAGATGTGATTTTCTGCTAAACCACCTTTCTCCTGTGGTTGGTAACCCTGCCACAACAACCATGGTTTCCTCTGTCATCAGAATCCTCACCCCATGCACCGTTGAGTACCCTTTTGTGAGATTCTGACTGAAATCCAACACCTCTTCTTCATTAAACCCCTGCATCTTCTCAAAATAAGAAATCCATCTAGCCTACAAAAAGTTTTGGTAAACATTTGGGTATAGCAATAATGCATCTAGATTTTTAAGTTCATACCTCACAACTAATCCTACCATGACATCGTTTTAGAGTCTAAACAATCACAAAGGAGGAGAAACAAGCACCTAAAATAGAGACACAACAAGTTTAAATGAGAATTGCATAAAGAACACAGTGTCTCAACGAATAATAAGAGTGGTCGAAAGGTGGCAGAGGTGAATCTAAAATAGGGTTTTATTGTTATGATGACGTGGATTTTATTTCCCCCCCAAATAATATGATTGGTTCATGGTTCAAAAAATTTAGGACAACCGACAGGTAATCATTAAAGCTTTCTTCCATATCTACATCACTTTGACACGTAGGATTAGTAACGTACCTCATAACTTACCGCACGAACCGAACTGTCGAAATCAATGCACTATCCAACTGCCATTTGATCCACATGGAATAGATGTAATGATGAGAGATGGCTCTCAAACATGAGAAATCATGATATGACAAGTGGAGCATAGGTGGAGTCCTTTATTTGGTTGAGCAGCTGGAAATCTGCGGATGTGGAGTCAAGAAATGGCGAAGCAACATTTTCTGACAGAGAGAGTATGAATTAATTTTGGAAAATGGCAGAAATATTCACCAAAAACATTGGAAATGACAAAACAACAGTGTTTCAACATGGGAAGATAGCAGAGCGGGAAATATTGATGGAGTATCCACATGGAAAAATGCCAGAAATGCTAAAAATGGGTGAAGCGACATATAAAATAGTGAAAATGAATATCAACGGTAGGTGTATCAGCATGTATTTTGGACAGTATGGTGGAATTAGGTGTAACAACATGTAAATCGGCCAAATTGTTGGAAAAGAGTGTAACAACATATAAGACAAATAGTCGGGAAAATGGTGTAACAACATGTAAAGTGACCATTTTGTCGAAGAGGTGTAACAACACGTAACCCAGTCGAACACAAAATCCCTTAGTTTTTAGGAAGTTTTTCAACTTTCAAAAACTAATCCTTCGCCGTCCTTCACTGTAATCTACCTTGCTATTCATCAATCCATCTTCACACAAGTAACTTCCTGATACCCTTCTAGGCTGAATTTATTAGAATTTTTTTAAGTAAAAACATAAAAATTCAAATTCGCATAGTTTATTTATATACAAGGTTTTATTGAAAAGAAAAAAGTTCTAAGGTTTAGAAGGGGAAGGACCAAGCTCCTTTCCTTTCAAAAAATGATAACCTTCATCATCTGTACATCTGGATTTAAATTTTTCTTTGGAAAGTGGGTGTTGATACAGGTGCAAGCGATGACCATTTGCAAGTAACTGTGTATTGGATCCATCAATAGTGATCAACCTGACTATCCCATTGGGAAAAAAGTGTCTACCTCGTAAGGTCCCAGCCATATTGTACGCAGCTTACCCTGAAATTATTTAAAGTGTAAATCATAAAATAGATCCCAATCTCCCTTTTTGAATAACTTCTTCTTGATGACTCAGTCATGCCACTTGGTTCTTTGCTATTGAATCACTGTGGTTTGATGAATAGCATCCAAACTCTTCTCATCCAACTGATTTAGCTACTGCAGTCTAACCTTCTATGCCATAGTCAAGTCTAGATTGACTGTTGATGCAGTTCTTATGGTTTTGATCTTGAACTCAATGGGAAAAACATGGCTCTTTCCATATACTAGTTCATAAGGAGAAAAACCAATTGTGTTCCTCCAAGTGGTTCGATAAGCCCATAGAGATTCATGCAATCTATTATACCAATCCCTACGATCTTCCCTCACCGTGGTAGTAAGAATAGCTTCTATGAATTTGTTCTTACTTTCCACCTTCCCATTACTTTGGGGATGGTATGGGGAAGTTGTTTTATGCAAAACATGATATTTATTGAGTAGGGCTTCAAACTTATGTGATGTGAAAGGTGGTCCCCCATCAGTTACTAACTCTCTGGGAACTCCAAACCTAACAAAGATATATTCAAACAAAAATGCTAAGACAACTTCTTCTGAGGCCTTGATGAGTGCTTTTTCCTCTACCCACTTGGTCATGTAATCTGTGTAGACCAATATATAGACTTTCTGATTAGAAGGTGGGTTAATGGGCCCTACAAAATCTATGGAACATATCTCAAAAGTCTCTAACACTACTTGAGGCTGGAGAGGCATCTCATCCCTATGATTTGGCTGACCCATTTATTGGCAACTGTCACAGGCTTGGACATATTTCCTTGCATCTTGAGATATTGTGGGACAAAAATAACCCATCCTCAAAATTTTATGCCCAGTCCTTTTATCAGAAAAATGACCCCCACAAGGGCCATGATGGAAAGCTTTAAGAAGATTATAAACTTCATCATCTCTCACACATCTTTTGATTTCTTGATCCAGGCCTGTGTAGAAAAGATATCCCCCTTTCCAACTATACCAAGCACTCTTCTGAATAATCTTCCTTCTTTATCGAGGAGATAGATGTGGAGGTACCTTTCCTGCAACCAAATAATTAGCAATGTATTCATACCAAGGTGAGTGAGCAGATACTGCAAAAAAATGTTCATCTGGAAAGGAATCATCTATAGCTAAAGTATCATCATTTATATTCAATCTTTAGAGAAAATCAACAACCACATTTTCTTTTCCTGGTCCATCTACTATAGTGATGTCAAATTCTTGTAGTAATAACAACCATCTTGTTACTTAGGCATTAGTAACATGTTTATTTATCAAAAATTTAATTGTTGAATGATCAATATGTATAAAAGTAGAATAACCAACGATATAATGCCTAAATTTATTGATCGTATAAACTACTGCGAAGAATTCTCTTTCTATAACTGTATAATTTAACTCAGCAGGACCTAAGTTCTTGCTGATATAGTAGATAACATAGGGATCTTTGTCCTCCTATTTCCTTAGCACTACACCAATGGCAGTATCTGAGGCATCTGAAGAAATGTGAGGTGGCAGAGCCCAATTGGGTCCTCTCAAAATGGGAGTTGTGGACAATTTCTATTTTAGATCTGCAAAAGACAATTCGCAATTGTCAGTCCAACTAAAGTCAACATCTTTTGTTAATAGAAAAAATAAGGGAGAGGCAAGATTGGATTTTCTTTTAATGAATCTCTTTTAATATCCAGCATGCCCTAAAAATCTTCTTACTTCTTTATGAGTTGATAGAGTTGGAATGTCCAAAATTACCTGGATTTTGGTTGAGTCTACCTAAATTCCTGCATAAGAAATGAAGTGTCCCAGCACCACACCTTCACTCATCATCATATGACACTTTTCTGTACTTAGAGAAAGATGATACTATATACATATTTTGAGTACTTTTTCCATTTTGGCTAAAGATTCATCGAAATCAGTACCATAAGGTGTAAATTCATCCATGAATATTTCCATACAATCATTCACCATATCGGAGAAAATACCAATTACAGCTCTCTGGAAAGTGGTTGGTGCATTACACAAGCCAAATGGGAGAACCTTGTAGGAAAATGTACCCCAAGGGATGGTAAAGGTGGTCTTATCTTGGTCTTATGGAGCAATGTTTATCTGGTTATAGCCACTAAATCCATCTAGTAAAGAGAAAAACTTTTTCCCAGATGGGTTGTCTAGAACCTGATCAATAAATGACAGAGGGAAATGATCCTTCTGTGTGGCTTTATTTAGGGCTCTATAGTCCACACACACTCTCCATTTACCATTATTTTTAGGCATCATAACCAACAGTGAAACCCACTCACTATCTGATATAGAGTAGATGAATCCGACAATTAGAAGTTTCTGGAGTTCTTCCTTAACAATCTCTTTAATATTAGGGTTCATCCTCCATTGAGGCTGGAAAATGGGTCGACGTTATTCCTTAATATATATATATGGTGGGTGCATAGTTCAGAGGAAATTCCTTTCATATCCATGTAATCTCAGGAAAATGCTTCTTTATGTTCAATCGACAACTTCATAAAATGTTTTGTTTCAGCAGAAGATAAATCATGATTGATGTTTAGGGTTTTTCCAGGTTGGATTTCTACAATGATGCTCTTAGAACTGACTTTAGTAAATAATTCAGTTGCTTCAATATATGTTGTTACAACTGAATTAACTTGATTTACAACAGTTTCAGAGAACATCTCTGGGATCACTCCTTCCTGGGAAGTAGGGCCAAAGATTCTACTCAATCGGTGATACGTGGTTTGTGTAACAACAAAGGGGTCACTGATAAAGAAATTTATTAGCTCATCCTCTGTCTCGTCTTTGAAACTCAGGGATTTTCCTATGGTTAGCACAAGCAAAGTGCTTTCATCCTCAAGATACATCCATAAAGAATTTTTGGGTTCTACACTGGGCGTAGCATAAGGATAAAGGGTAAGTTTCTTGGTATCATAACCATCAGAGATGTTCATTGAACCAGATCTACAACCAATGAAAGCATCAACTGTAGCTAACCATGGCATTCCTATAATCAAAGGGTACCCCCCCAGACGGGTTTTAGGTTGCAATAAGACAAAATCAATAGGATACTCCCATGAATCAACTGAAATAACTAGATCATCGATTACTCCTTCTGGTTTGATAGTAGAATGATCAACTAATTCTAAAATAGTAGGAGTAGGTCGGACTTGCATTCTAAGTTGCAAAAATTGTGTCGTCTCTATTGGAAATAATGTTAATTGATGCCCCTAAATCAACTAACACATCGAGAACAAATGCCATTCCAATTTTGTCAGTGACTGTAGGGTTTCTTGGGTCGCCATATTTAATAGGTGGGGTTTCACCTAACATCAGTTTAGAAAATTCTTCTACTATGTGTACTATGCGAGGGTCCCTAGGTTTCCTTCCAAGATTTTTGATACAGAGGTCTCTCACAGTATTCACATAAATAGGGACATCCCTAATCACTTGCAATAGTGGAATTTTAACATGTAGGTTTTGCAACTCTCCTAAGAGATTGAAGGATGGTAATTCCATAGTTTTGATAATTTCCAATATTTCAGGGAATGAGGGTTCTATTAATTCTATGATAGGTTCTTCAATCTCCTCTGTATCAACAGATGTTTTTTCCCCCGATTCCTTATCTAATTCTGAATATGGAGCATCTTCAATTATTGGATCGACTATTCTCCATGATCTTAATTTTATCTCATCACAAGGCATAGGGGTAATAGATAGAGTTGGCACATTGTGTATATCAATATTCTGAAGGGACTTATTATTTGGATTTGGGTTAGGTTCCATAGGCATCTGAGGCCGTAACGGAGGATTGTTCTATGGGGCATTGGGAGGTAACTGCAGCTATTGTTGCTGGTACTGGGGTTGGAACTGTTGTTGATAGGGGTTCTGTTGGTGAGGGTTTTGATAAGTAGGTTGTTTTTTAGGGCCTCTCTAATATGGGTTCCATTGCCTAGAATGATTATGTTATTGGGGCATAGGTACCCAAGAATTGGGATCCTGATACGGAGGTGGCATCTGATTTGGAGGGGGGGCATTCATCTGGCCATATTGAAGCTGATTGTTCACATTATTCCAATAATTAAGTGTTGCGGGAGAGAATTGAGGGTTTGTACCTTGACCTCATGGATACCATTGTCTTCTATGTGTTATTATATAGACATCCTCTGCTTCCTCATTAGTTTCCTTCATTTATTCTTTTACACCTGGTAGGGAGGGACATTGGTCAGTAGCATGATCTAATTCACAAATAAGACATACTTGGACACTGTTCATTGGGCACTCCCTTAGTGGATGTTTCTTTTTGCATTTCAGAAAAAAAATGGACAATGCCTGATCTGATTCTTCATGTTTCTGTTTGACTTGCAGAGTGTCCATTTGTGAAGCAAAAGAGTTAATCATTTTTGTTTTGAAATTTTCTAATAGATTACCTATTTCTTCTCTTGTTGCCCCTCCATTGGTTGATTTATGTGCTCTTGAAAACATGGTATCCCTGGTAGCTGACTTATTCCTTGTAGATCCTCAAGAGCATATGTTACAAAGATCTACAATGTCTTCATGGGATTCCTTAGATATATATCCCTTGCCAAGCATATTCAACATATCTAAACAATCATCTCTAACTCCTTTTAGCAAAATATTTTTTAGAATGTACTTACTCACATCCAGATGTCTAGACCTTTGTAGATTATACTGGAGTCGCTCCACAAAATCTTCAAGGGTCTCATCCTCCTTTTGAGACATCTTGAATAGTTTCTCTCTTCGTTCCCTCATTCAACAGTAGTCTTGGGACTTGTTCAGGAAAAGTTGCCTCATTTGTCCCCATGTTGAAATATTCTCTCCTCCAAGGCTCATGAACCATATTAATGAGTTACCCTTCAATGTAGCTGGAAACAATTTAAGCTTCTGTGCAATGGTAGTGTAGTCATAGCTTCTACACAAAATATCAAATTAAAATAGAAACTCATCTGGATCCTCAGTAGTTAATCCATGGAAATTTGGCAGGGCCAGAGAGGTATGTTCTTCATAGGTGCTATCCCCTATGTGGGAACATTAGTAATAGGAAAGACCAGGGTAGAGATAGTATTTTCCTCATTTACCTGATCTTCATTGTTCAGTGGATCCTCACGGTGGAACTCTTCTTCATTATCTCGTTGATTTTCCATACCTACTCTTTCTCTCCTTAAATGATTGATATGGAAAGTGTCCCACTCCTCCTTAGTGACTATCTGTACGTTGATATGATAAACAATTTCTTTTATTTTTTCCCTATTCTGAGCTACACTTCCTTGATCTTCAATATTCTCCAGTGTTGTGTGCTGACTTGTTGGTGACAAAGCTTCAGCTTCAGCCCTTGTTGAAAACAATGTTTCAAAATGGGGTAGTTTTGATGACTCGGGAATATGTCTTCTTGGAGGATTTGAAGCGAAAATGATAGATCCCAAAGAAGAATCTACTTTGGCTATAATCTCATCAACAAAGGTTGGCCTTCCCAGTGCAATATTCCTTACACCATGTCCTTTGACACCTGTAGGGTTAGTATTTTTGGGGATACGTCCTCTTGTTCCTCAATTCATGCAGACTACTCATTTCTAAGAAAAGAAAACTAATGTTCTTACAAGAATCTATAATTATCTTCCCCGGCAATGACATCAAAATGTTGGGCACTTTAATTGTCTAAATAAATAGATAATTAAGGTGTTCAATATAAATTGTCAAACCCAGGGAAGTTTTGTTATTGTAAGATAATTGTACACAGTCTATTATAGATTATGAAAGAAACACTAATCAAATTGCAGTAAGGTAAATTAACACTAAAAGAAACAGAATTGAAAAGATGAACACTAACACAAGTTGCTGACATAGCTGGAGTTCTAATCTATTGTTGTTGGATTGAAGTCACACTTGAATAATTGAAATCTAATTTCCAGAAGTAGAAATTGATGAGTGTATAAGAATCCTGGATTATATAATCTATTCTAATTTTCTATATTACTCTTGCAGAAGGAAGTTCTGTGCTAATTGTTGAAAGGAAGTCTACTTTATTGCAAAAAGGGAATTCACACTTCTATTTACTTTTCCTTGAAAACAAAGATTTAATCTAATGTAGAAAAGGGATTAACTTTCAAAGCAATTCTCCAACAGTATACAACAATTGATCCTAACTCTCATGAGACACACGTATGCACATTAACAGAAAGGGACTGAACTATAACAACAAATTTATTCTAGAAATGCATAAACATATAAATCACACAATTGTAAATAATCAAAGCAGTTAATCTAAAACTCACAATAGAGGGGAGTCTGTGAGGAAGGTGGGCCCTTTCCTTCTCACTGAATCCACTCGAAAAGACTATAGTAAGTTAGATAAACTCAATTCACTTCTTTATTAAATTGCCAAAATGTTAAGATACAAAATGCTACACTTCACTTCACTATTCCACAACAAAAATCCCCCTCTAATGGTTACAAAATATTTGTTATTTAAAGACAAAGTTATTTAGTTAAAATGGACTTAGAACAGCCTTGAGAATCAGAGATTCTCAAGGTGTTCACATGATATAAAATATATTTTATCATTACAAGATCTGGAAATGATCTTGATCACCAGCATGAGCCAAAACATGTAACAACCTTGAGGGTCAGTCTTTAGGATTTGGATTTGAATGATATACCAGCTTCCAGGATCAGTGAGCATCTATTGCAGTAGGTGTAACGACTTCCAAGAAAGGTGCGCAGTTGTTGTAGTCATGTAACAACATGCAAAACTGGCACACAACTGTAATAGCTGGTGTAACAACAACGATCTTTATTCAATATTTGGATGTTCTGCACATTTTGATCATTAGTTGAACATTCATGGATAAAATATGAGAAATGATACCAATCAAACATGTTAAGTAAATATGAATACAAAAGAAAGATCAATGATTCATACCTTGGGAAAAAGGTCTTAGAAAAATGTTATATTAGGCATTTTAGCATAGAAATGATAAGGTTGAATGAGACAAAGATATAGTGAAAAAGGGACATTTCTGGGTCCTAACAAGTGACATGACCAAACTCAAAAGCTCATGGTTGTGATAAGGGAGTGTATATCCCTATTAAATTAAGAGAATTTCTATGAATGAGAATGCAAGAGGAAAGAAAGTGCAATATGTCTGCACTGTAGGCATGGGTAAAATGCCTGGAGCACAAGGATATGCTGGAATTCATATGGAAAAGATCGAAATGCATATAACATTCATATAGACTTATTATAGTCTATTATTGGATGTAAAATATAGTGATGTCATAGATCATATGATCAGTAATGATCTGATTACAACATCATAAGTAAAGGACTAATAATTTTGATTGCATAGTACCTTATGAAGATAAGGTAGAATGGTTAGTGAAATGCTAATCATGAACATGGTAAAGGAAGTGTTGGGGCACTTATATATGACCAATGGGTTGAGTTTCCATCTAGAGGTGGATGGTAGCCATATAGGTATGGTTCGGTATGATCAAGTAGAAGAGAGAGGGAATTTAGAAAATAATTCCCTTGATAAAAAGGTTAGTTGACCAAGAAGGATTTAAGGCATGAAGAAATGCTAGATTGGTTGTCTTGTTGTCTCGGGAAATGTTAAAACTTCCCTGAATGTATCTTTGGGTTGTGGAATTATTTTATAGCAGATGAGTTGAGAGTTTTCTCTTGTTGATTTTTGTCAGGTAGAAAGGGAAACGTAATGATGAATATGTCTGTGAGACTTTCCATGTGAATGATTATAAGCTCTCAACAGAGAAGGAAACATAGTGCCGAGCATTCCCATGAGACTTTTCATAAGGATGGATATATGATCTCTTGGAGGAAGGATATGGAATTTTAAATGTCCACATGTATGAATGGGACATGGAAAAAGGTGCAAGTAGTGAACTTGCATGTTGAATATTTATCTATGTTTGTATATGCTTGAGTGCATGGATTGAAGGCATTATAAATTTGTCTGATATGAAGTCTGATATTAAGACCCAATATATATGAATGAATGATATAAAAATGTGCAAATGAGGCACATGTATGATGTATGAGTACATATATATGAGAGACAAGATGTGACTTCTTGATTAAGTGAAATGTAAGGCAAGAATTGCACTTTCCAGGATAGAATGAATACCATGGATGCATGGCTGACTCTATTTTTAAGAGTCGTGACTATTTTTTTTTTAATAATAACTCGAGGGGGATGTGTGTCATGTCCTCAAGAAACGCTACTATAAATGGATGAAAGAGTATATGAGAAAGGATTCTTTATTGTCATGATAAAAGGAAACCTAATCAACCTTTTAAAGGCTAGATGTAAATGGTCATGAACAATCATGAACTAACTAAATTTCACTAGATACAGAAAAAAAACAAAAAACTTAAGTGTGTCTATAGTAGACACACAGTATGTTGAAGCATATAGGAAGAGCATTGTACATAAAAGCAGAATGGGATAATGTGCATATGTAATTCAAAACGCATCATAATAACACAAATTTATATTCCTTATGGAATATTTGGTAAACAACTAAAATGGTAAAGATGAAGTTGACTCAAGGTTGATACCATCACAGATAGTGATGGATATGAAATAAGGAAGTTGCATGCTGAAGGAGTTCCATATGGAGGAACTGCATAAAGAATTTGTCAGGAGAACAAAGTCACAACCTTAATTATTGTTGAAAATTGGGCAATGGGTTGCAAGCATATATATATATATATATCCTGGATTACATTCTAAAACAAAATATATGAGTGGAAGACTAACAAATAAATATTGAATATTTTGATAACTAAATGGTAATGTGCAGAGTGCATAGGTTCATAATTCATTGCGAACAAAAAAGTTTGTTGTTGTAGCATGTTGATTTATCCAAGAAGGTTAAGTCAAACCTAACCAAGACCGCTCAAGGAAAAGAGTATGGAGATCCCAATAGGGAGTAAATTTCAGAAGCAAAGAAGGATAAAATGAGGAATACTTTTCTCACCTTAAAACTATGAATTGCTTAACAAGGTTGTAAGTCCTAAAAGAGCATTTGTGTAAACAAGTACAACTGGTGAAAGGAAAATGAAAAAACATGTATAAACTCGGTTAAAGCCATGAATGGGTAAAGACAGTGAGGCCTTAGGATAGTTCAATTAATCTGAAAAGTATAGACCATGTAGTAGGATTTGGAAAGAGGGAAGAGTCCCTTAACTCCTTTTATTGTTGTTTATTGTGTTTCTCTGGGATGAGAAGTTGATATGTTGTTGGGTGTCAGTGTTTTAAAATGGAAATTCAATTGCTTAAATTGCTTTCATTTAATTATCAACGAAGGATGCTTGTAAGCTTGTGATGATGCCAGCAAAATATATGCAGGAGTAGGCATCTAACTCTAATCTAAGAAGATTCAATCAAATCGTAAATCTTTCATTCCACTTAATAAGACTTAGTTGTTGTAGGAAAGAAAACACTATCTCTCTTACATGAGGTCCTCTCGTGATGTTTCACAAAACCTATCAACAATCAAGATCATCAAGTAAACACTCATGCATTGAAAATAAATACACCTAAAAAGGCTTAGTTGTTGTAGGCATGAAAACACTATCTCCCTTACGGGAGGTCTTCTCGTAATGTTTCAAATAACCTATCAACAATCAAGATCATCAAATAATTCTAATAAAAATAATAAATCATATAAACCTATTCAAAGCATTAGAACAGGAATTAAATGCTACTATGATCTATTTGGAGTGAGCTCGATTCTCCCAAGAACAAAGTAACACATAAACTAAAGCATTCTAAATCTAAACTAGAGAATGGAAACTGATGTGAAAATAAAGCTGATTATTATTCCATCATGAGTTGGACACAATGATCCAAATCATGATGGAATAAGAATTATGTGGGTGAAGAGGATCCCCATTTACCCACATGTGCGAGTGAAAGAGGCATTCCCCTTCCTCTAGTTCTTCTAGTTCACTTGGTTGGACATTGGTGGTAGCGACTGTGGAACTGGGTTATAATCTGCTTCCCTCCTTCTGGATTTTATTCAAAGTCAGAATCAACCTCTGACTTAGAATATTTCATCTCGACCATGAGTGACTTATTGGAGCGACATTCTTCAGTGTTGTTCCAAGGGATTTTATGGTATTCACACCATTTTCCCGTGTCCTTCTTTGACTTCTCATTTCCCTTCTTGTGTTGTGGATTGGATTGGGTGTCCTAAGAGTGGATAGATTCTCTATTTCCCTTGTTGTGTGGGCTGGGGCCACCTTTTCCTTGCTTCATCTCTAATGATTTTGTAGATCCAAACTCTCACCTCTTCTGCTTAAATTTCTGCTCGATCTTGACAACATATCTATACCCCGTATCCAATGATGTGATGTCTAGAAAATCCATTTCTTTTTTAATGTATCTATGTAAAAAACAATGATATTTTAGAACCAGATGTCGTTCAGAGTCTTTGATGCCCAATTTGGTGTGCATGGTATGGAAAATATTGGTGTACTGGTCCTCGTAGCTTCCAACATGGTAGTATTGTTCTTTAATGGCATCCCTAAAGGAATCCCATGTGGGGGTGACCAAAAATATTACAGATTCCTATATGGCCCTTTGCTCAGAGTAGGTATCCCACCAGTCCTTAACATGGGGGACGACCTTGAGGAGTGAAAAAGTAATTTTTTCCCTATCGGAAAAATTGTGGACCGAAAAATACCCTTTGAGTAGATTCAACCATTTATCTACAACATCCGCATCTATTAGTCCTTTAAATAATGGAATATCAAAATTTACCTATACCTTGAAGGGGGTTGTATGGCCTCTTGATGAATATTCTTCTTTGATGGGAAGTCGTCGAAGGATCTGTGCACAGTTGTACTTCCTCGAGCAACATTTTAAAAGGAGCTCCTACTCCATCATATTTCTTTTCGTCCCCCATGGTTTGTTGTCAATATCGGCATGACTGATCTTGAAATGCTCGAATGGTTCGAGTCCCAACTTCTTGTACCCAGATCTTGTCGGGGACATGAACAAAGAAAAATAAATGAAGGGAAGACTACTCTGATACAACTGATCTAGATTTATGAGTGGAAAAAAATGAGTAATGGACTAAATATAATAACAAAGAGATAACAACAGATATCCAGTGAACAATAACTTCTATTGAATAAATGAAATAGGATGAAACTATAAAACTGCATAACTAAAACAACCTTCTTGAATGGTGGTAGCTATCTTTGATAAGAGATGTGAATGCTATGCACATTCGTCTAAGAAGAAAGCTTACAATGAGGATACAAAGGAATTTTTAACATTATGCATGAATTCCAAAACCATATACATCCAAAAACCTAACCCTAGAAGGTGAAACGCCAAAAGTTATGTGGGCCCCTATGGGTAAGTTGGCACTTCAACTTCCTGGGGTTGTAACGTTTGCATACGACCTCCATTTTAGGCACGTGATAGCCCATTGGAAATGTATTTTGAAGAACTATGCACTACACCATCAAACTCTATCTCTGTATATATTTTGACTGTGGCAAGCCAAAAAAAACACTGTTTAGGGCCCCAAAACAACCCTAGAAGTATAGAAAGATGTGTTGACATGAAAATTCTAAACTAAGCCAATTGGATTAGGTGGGTGGCCACCAATATCCACATGGAATATGTGTAGGCTTTCAGACAACCCTGGATGTGTAGAACCCATAATTACAAAGAAGTACAGAAGAATGAGTTCACCTAAAAAAATGTCAAGAGGAGCCAGTTGGAATATGTGGGTGGCCACCAGTATCCACCTGGATCACTCACTCTCTAGGCCCGAGCTCAGGAATCTGCTTATCTATTATACAATCCCTTGGGTTATCCATCTTTCCTTTCCAATGATTTATCACACAAGAATAGTTTTAGAGACTTAATCGAGTCTTATAACCAATGCGTCCCTCTCACTTGCTCTACCGAGGTGTCCCTCCAGCTTGTGTTACCACAACAC
Source organism: Picea sitchensis (assembly GCA_010110895.2). Taxonomy (NCBI): domain Eukaryota; kingdom Viridiplantae; phylum Streptophyta; class Pinopsida; order Pinales; family Pinaceae; genus Picea; species Picea sitchensis. The sequence goes on along the minus strand of SNQJ01S0022977.1, from coordinate 137,114 downwards.
AACATATTCTATGGTAATCATAGATTATCACAGGGTTCTCATGTCACAACAATAGACTTTTTTTTTTCATGCTTTCCATTTTGACAACCATCCTTTGTCCCTCCAAGATAGATCTTTCAACTCACCTATATCAGTAACCATGAGATGTTATCATCAATTCCAATTCATAATTTTCTTTC
>SNQJ01S0022977.1:112611-136925 GCA_010110895.2 Picea sitchensis | reverse complement strand
AAAAATAGTAAATTGCCAAAATTGCCAGAAAACTGTTTTGAGCCAGTCAGAAAAGGTGGATGGCCACCGATATCCACCTGGATCAATTGAGTACATGATCATCTCATAGCAAGAAGCACAGTCCTGTTATAATAATGAATGAGAATAAATGAGCTATATGGTGAGGAGGTTGGTTTAGCTCCAACACACCATGGATAAGTTCTTGTTATAAAGTGTGGCAAACTTGAAATCAATGCAAGGGTGCATTGGGTATGAATGTGGCCATGAACATTGGAACATTGATTAAATTCTTTTAATATTTGAATTGCATTTGAAAATTTTGGTATGTTGAAAGGATAAATGCATAAAGAATGATATTTCCTTTTGCTTTATACCATTGAATAGATGAAAATGATTTGACTGTTAGTATGAATAGTTTTGAATATATAATGTGCATGACCACTAACAACTTGTTTGACTATGTGAATATGGAGTTGTAGGAAGGAGGGTCTTGGATATGGCAGGAGAAGTAAGCTCATTAGGAAGACCAATTCTTGTTGAACCAAACTTCTATGGGAAGGAAAATCTCTTACTTGTGAATATGGTTCCTATGTAGAACAAATATGAAAATAAAATGTGGAATTTAGAAATCAGTGGGTGTTAGATTTGAAAGAAAATTATGAATTGGAATTGATGATAACATCTCATGGTTACTGATATATGTGAGTTGAAAGATTTGTCTTGGAGGGACAGAGGATGGTTGTCAAAATGGAAAGCATGGGAAAAAAAAGGCTATTGTTGTGACATGAGGACCCTATGATAATCCATGATCACCATAGAATATGTTGTGTTGTGGTAACACAAGTTGGAGGGATGCCTCAACAGAGAAAGTCAAAGGCATGCCTCGACTATAAGACTCGATTAAGTCTCTAAAACTATTCTTGTGAGAGAAATCATTGGAAAGGAAATATGGATCACCTGAGGGATTGTATAACAGATAAGCGGATTCCTGAGCTCGGGCCTAGAGAGTGAGTGATCCAGGTGGATATTGGTGGACACCCACCTATTCCAACTGGCTCCTCTTGACAATTTTTTAGGTCAACATGTTCTTCTGTACTTCTTTGTAATTGTGGTTCTATACTTCTGGGGCTGTCTAAAACCATACACATCTTCCAAGTGGATATTGGTGGCCACCCACATAATCCAACTGCCTTAGTTTGGAATTTTTCATGTCATCACATCTTTCTGTACTTCTAGGGCTGTAAACATTGTCTTTTTTGGCTTGCCATAGTCAAACTATATACAGAGTCACAGTTTGATTGTGTAGTGCATAGTTCTTGAAAATACCTTTCCAACGGGCTATCACGTGCCTAAAACGGAGGTCGTATGCAGACGTTATGACCCCGAGAAGTTGAAGTACCAACTTACCCATAGGGGCCCACATAAATTTTGGTGTTTCACCTCCTAGGGTTAGGTTTTTGGATGTATATAGTTTTGGCATTCATGCATAATGTTAAAAACTCCTTTGGGTCCTCATTTTAATCATTCTTCTTAGATGAATGTGCATAACAGTCACATCTCTTCTCAAAGATAGCTACCACCATTCGAGAAACTTGTTTCAGTTATGCAGTTTTATAGTTTCGTCCTATTTCATTTATTCAATAAAAGTTATTGTTCACTGGATATATTTTGTTATCTATTTGTTATTGTATTTAATCCGTTACTCATTTTGTTCCACTCATAAATACGGATTAGTGGTATCAGACCAGTCTTTCCTTCATTTATTTTTCTTCATGCATGTCCCCGACAAGATCTAGGTACAATAAGTTGGGACTCAAACCATTCGAGTTGTTGCAATATCAGTCACGCTGAGCTTGACAACAAACCATAGGGGATGAAAAGAAATATGATGGAGCAGGAGCTCCTTTTTAAATGTTTCTCAAGGAATCCCTTGTGTGACAACAGAATGAAATGATGGACAACTTTGCACAAATCCTTCGGCGGATTCTCACAAGAGAAGCATATTTATCAAGTGGCTGTGCAACCCCCTTCAAGGTACACGTAAATTTTGATATTCCATTATTTGAAGGACTAATAGATGTGGATGTTGTAGATAAATCGTTGAATCTTCTTGAAGGGTATTTTCAGTCCACAAATTTTTCGATAGGGAGAAAATTACTTTTGCACTCCTCAAGGCCATCCCCCATGTTAAGGTCTGGTGGGATACCTACTCTGAGCAAAGGGCCATAGAGGAATATGCAATATTTTTGGTCACCCCCACATGGGATTCCCTTAGGGATTCCATTAAAGAACAATACTACCCTGTTGGAAGCTACGAGGACCAGTACACTAGATGGACCGCCTTGTGTTAGGAAAGGGACCAGACAGTACCAGATTTCACCAATATTTTCCATACCATGCGCACCAAATTGGGTATCAAAGAATCTGAATAACATTTGCTGCTAAAATACCATGTTTTTTTAAATAGATACATTCAAAAAGAAATGGATTTTTTGGACATCGCATCATTGGGTACGACGTATAGATATGTTGTCAAGATCGAGCATAAATTTAAGCAGAAGAGGCGAGAGTTTGGATCTGAAAAATCCTCACTACTGATGCAAGGAAAAGGTGGCCCCAGCCCACAAAAAAAGGGACAAAGAAAATATGCCCACTCTCAGGACACCCAGTCCAAGCCACAACACAAGAAGGGCAATGAGAAGTCAAAGAAGGACATGGGAAAATGGTGTGAATACCATAAAATCCCTTGGAACAACAATGAAGAATGTCACTCCAAGCAGTCACTTGTGGCTGAGTTGAAATCTTATGAGTCATAGGTTGATTCTGACTCCAAATCAAATCCAGAAGGAGGGAAGAAGATTATAACCCATTTCTATGGTTGCTACCACCAAAGTCAAGCCAAGTGAACTAGAAGAACCAAAGGAAGGGGAACGCCTCTTTCACTCACACATGTGGGTAAAGAGGGATCCACTTCACTTCATTGTTGATAGTGGAATTCAGAAGAACCTGATCTTAATAGAGGTCGTCAAGTGGTTGTACATGTTGATGACACTACAACCACAACCCTACACCATTGGTTGGCTTCACCAAGGAAGAGATCTCTGTGTCATCCAACAGTGTCTTCTACCCTACGACATCAAGCCTTTCAAAGATGAGGTATTGTGTGATATTTCTCCCCTTGAAGTTTGTGATGTTCTTTTAGGACAACCATATTTGTGGAAGCGTGATGTTGTGTATGAGTCTAGACCCCGCAATGTTATGATTACTTTGGGTAGACAATTGTACAAGATCCCAAAGTTGGTGCCAACTACCACTATTTCTTTAATCTCTACTAAGAAATGCAGTAAGGTCATTTCACAAATCAGGAAGTTCGTATTCTTTGGGGTCCATGCTCATAATAAGCAGAAGGTCACTGCCACATTCGTGGCCTCTACACAAAGTCTCTCTTTGTAGTAGAAGAAAGTGGACGGGATCATGGAAGAGTACAGATACATCGTCTCCTCACTCACCGGGGTACCGACGCACTGCCAAGTCAAGCATCCAATTGATCTAAACCTCGGTGCACCTCTGCCTAATGGACCAGTCTATCATCGCTCCCTAATGGAAAATTATGAAATCAAGTGTTAGATCCAAGAGTTTCTTCAAAAGGGGTATATCATACCCAACTCCTCCCTTTGCAGAAGTCCTATTGTACTGGTGTAGAAGAAATATGGGACTTGGCGGCTTTGCATTAATTATAGAGCATTAAACAAAATTACAGTTAGGAATCGATACCCAATTCCCAGAATTGATGACTTTATTGACTAAATCAAGTGGGAAAAGTTCTTCAACAAGATTGATCTAAAGTCTAGCTACCACTAGGTTCCCATCGAACCAACTGATGTATGGAAGACAACTTTCAAATATAAATAAGGTCTCTTCGAATGGTTGTTCATTCCCTTTGGCTTGACAAATTCACAAACCATTTTTATGAGGTTGATGGATGATGTATTGAGACCCTTCACCAACTCTTTTGTGGTGGTATATTTGGATGACATCCTCATGTTTGACAAAACTTGGGAGGAGCACATGCAACATATCCAACAGGTTTTGAGCACTTTGTGACAACACAAGCTATATGCCAACTTGGAAAAATGATCCTTTGGCATGAACAGGGTCCAATACTTGGGATACATTGTTGATGAGCATGGGATACATGTTGATATAGCTAATATCCAAGTCATCCATGACTAGCCATCCCCGAACACACTAACCGAGCTTCAGAGCTTCCTGGGATTGGCCAACTTCTATCAACAGTTCATGTTGGGATTGTCCCATATTGCATGGGACCTCAGCCAAGTAACCGAGGGCGATGGTCGGGAAAATTTCACATGGGGGAAGGAAGAACAACAAGAATTCGATGATATAAAGTATCACTTGTGCTCAACTCTAGTACTATCCTTACCTGATCTGCAACAACCATTTGAGATTGAGACTAATCCATCTGACTATGTTGTCGGTACAATTCTCACTCATCATGGTCATCCAGTGGCATACCTTAGTGAGAAAATTTCATATAATGTCTAGAACTACCTAACTTATGCCAAGGAAATTTATTCCATTGTATAATCCCACCTTCAATGGAAACATTACATTCTGGGAAAGGAGAAAATCATCCACACTGATCACAAGCCTCTACAGTTCAATAGACACATGAGAAGTTGCAGAACGATCTCCATCAGAAGTGGTCCACCTACATGCAACAGTTCCATATCAACATCAAGTATAAGACAGGGAGAACAGATCATGTCATTAACTACCTCAGTCGAACTCCCATGGCTACACTCACCATCGTGCTCCATTCATGTGGACATGAGACATCTGAGTGCCCCCAACTTTATCATCAAGATCCAGACTTCGCCACCACCTATCAGCTCTTGGGTACATGCGCTAATGTTACCGATTTTCACATTCTGGATGTATTGTTATGTCATCTTGGCCATCTCTGTGTTATGGAAAGAGAGCGTGAAATATGATCTCGAAGGCTCACTATAGTCGGATGGTAGGACATTTTGGCGTGGAAAAAATTGTGGTCGTTCTACAGAAACATTTTTATTGGACAAAACTCTGACAAGACGTCAACAAATATATCATATCTTGCACTACCTGTGCCATTTCCAAGCTAGCCATCAAGAAACAAGTCTTATACACCCCTCTTCCTACTCCCGAGAGGCCAAGAGAATCCATCTCGATGGATTACAATTCTAGCCTTCCATCCACCAAGAAAGGTAATAATTGTTTATTTATGGTAGTTTATCGATTTTCGAAGATGGACATACTCACAGCTTGTAAGAAGACCATCATAGTGGCATATACTGCCAAGCTCTTCTTCGAATGAGTGTGGTCTCATTTTGAGATACCACAGACTATCATCTCCGATTGGGAAAACAGGTTCCTCAACACATTTTGGTCGAGTCTCTTGTCAATGTTGGACACCAAGCTCACTAAATCCATTGCTTTCCACCCCTAAACTGATGGCCAAATAGAGGTCGTCAATCGTATGATTGTGCACATCCTCCGCATGTAAAACTCCAAGAATTCACATACCTAGGATGAGAGTCTCCCCTATGTTCAACACAACTACAAAAAAGTTGTCCATAGCTCCACTGACCACAACTCATTTTAGGTGGGGATGAGATTCCAACCCTCAGGTCCCATTGATGTTGCATTACCTCTTGCCACCACATAGGAAGAATCTTCCATATTCATTCTGAGGCTGAAAAAGATACCAGATTCAATGAGCGGATTCAACACATCCGCCAACAGGTCCATGATATTTTGTAGAAAGCTAATGCTAAGTACAAGCAGCACCATGATCAACACAGGGTACCACACAAGTTTCAGGTGGGAGATGAGGTCTGGTTACATTTACAGAAAGAACGCCTTACAGGGCCCCATCAGAATATCCTCCCACTTCTCTATGGGCCTTACACTATCACCAAGGTTGTGGGTAGCAATGATTTTGAGCTCAACATTCCACCCTTCCTTGGTCTGCACCTAGTGTTCAATGTGGACCTCCTTCGACCATATTTTCCACCCTTATTGGACACCTCAGAGATTGCAAAACAAATGACACCAAAAAATCTCAACCTTGACTACATGGAACATGAATCCACTAATCAGATAGTCTACACATAAGTCAAGGGAACTTGGTAGAAAATAATCCAGCTTTATCGAGTTCGCAAGGCAGGGCAACTCCTACACCAAGGCAAGTGGCTCACCCGGGGCCAAATTCAGTAGAAGTCTCCTCACCTTATGGGGGAAATCAATGCAATGGATACCATTACTTTCTAAGGGGGGAGGATTCATCCAGGTGGATATTGGTGGCCACCCACCTATTCCAACTAGCTCCTCTTGACAATTTTTTAGTTCGACACGTTTTTCCATACTTCTTTGTAATTATGGGTTCTACAATTCTCGGGTTGTCTAAAGCCCTACACATCCAAGTGGATATTGGTGGCCACCCACCTAATCCAATTGGCTTAGATTGGATGTTTTCATGTCATCACATCTTTTTGTACTTCCAAGGCCGTTTTGGGGCCCTAAACAATGTTTTTTTGGCTTGCCACAATCAAACTATAGACAGAGTCAAATTTGGATGGCATAATGTGTATTTCTCAAAAATACCTTTCCAATGGGCTATCACGTGCCTAAAATGGAGGTCGTATGCAAACGTTACGACCCTGGGAAGTTGAAGTACCAACTTACCCATAGGGTCCCACATAACTTTTGGTGGGATACAAAAATGACCTCCCATTTATGTGAGGCAACAAGGGAAAGAACGAGAGAGCTGTCTGGTGACCATTTTCTGAAGAGGGAGAGCATGTGCAGCTCTCTCGTTCTGAAGAGAACTAAAAAATAATTTTGTTTTAGGTATGGGAATTGTTGGGAAATGTTTTCTAACTGAGTTGATAAATGAGAATGTAGAGAGGATGAGTGACTGAGGAAGAACTCATTGCAGAGCCCCTTGCATGGTAGAGAGAGAAATGATCTACTAATTTCTTATGGGAAGAGGAGAGTGATCTTTGTCCCTGGCTTTGGCTAAACAAAAGGAACGGTCTCTCTCAGAGCATCATGACCTATCTATGAGGTGGCCAATGGTAAATCCATCCAGGATTTGTTGTGCCTACGATTGGAAGGAAAAGGGAACCCCTTTTAGCCATTGAAAGAGTTTCTAGGTCATATATGTTTCACAACGCATGTATTCCAACAAAGGATGAAAAAATTCATTAACCACTCACACAACTAGATCAAAGATCAATACACTGATGTTTTGATGTGGTAAAACCCCTACGGGGAAAAATCCACAAGCCCAACCAACATGACCACTTGGAACAATTTATTAATGTAAAAAAAGAAGATTATAGAGAGATTTTACAAGAGAGTTTCTCACAATCGATCATCGACAAATGACCCTCCATGCTCTTTAAATAGAGGTCACAGACCAATCGGGTGTTAAACCACAGATCAATGGCTGTTAAGATCGAGGAGAATATGATTCGTTAGATCACTCTATGTCAGGAACATATCATGACTGACGGATTTCCTAAATACAAATGAATACTAAAGAAACACACTAAGAAACTCACTTTTACCTAACGACACATTAAACCAAGTAGATATTAACTAACTCTTAAGTGTCTAAATATCCTAACATCCCCCCTTAAGAACAACTTGGGATATGATTGAAGGATTTACAATAGTGACACAATAGGAGAAGGAAGGATGAATTAGAGCCTATCCCCCCTTGATGACAACTTTTTGAACTTCTAGCATAGATCAACGTTTGGAAAAATTCGCTTCTGTAAGAGTCTTTGTGAAAATGTATGCAACTTGATCTTTTGTAGGGAAAAAGAGAACTTCAATAACTTGATCATGAATGCTCTTTTTGATGAAGTGAATGTGTAGCTCGATGTGTTTGTTGTGATTATGTTGAATTGGGTCTTTGGCAATCTTGATGGCACTCTGATTGTTGCACCAAATAATGGTCGGATGCTACTGCTGGAATCCAAAATCTGAAAGAATCTATCGAAGCCATAAGGCTTCTTGACTTGCATTTAATGCTTCTCGGTACTATGCTTCTGCTAAAGAAAGTGCAATAGCTTGTTGTTTCTTACAGGCCAAATTGATAGGTCTTGAACCAAGGTTGAAAACATAACCTGCAGTAGACTTCTGATCATCAGGGTTGCTAACCCAATCTGAACTAGTGAAAACAACCAATAAAGGAGTCCCCCCTGAACTATAATGTATCTCAAACTAAATTGTACCATAGACATAGTGAAGTATCCTTTTATATTATTTCCAATGGCTTTCATGGGGTCTTTTTATATATTGGGAAACAATACCAACAACAAAGGAAAGATCGAGATGGGTATGAGTCAAGTATAAGAGGCTATGAACTAACTGACGGTATAAGGAGGCATCAACTTCAGGAGAAGTATAGGTGGCGTCAAGCTTGAATCCATATTGGAAGGGATAAGGGGTTGGTTTACAATCATCCATGTGAAAGTGATGAAGAAGGTCACAAGCATACTTAAATTGGGAAAGAAAAATTCTTTCATTGGTTTGCAAAACTTGGAGGCCAAAGAAACACTGCAAAAAACCTAAGTTTGGCATTTAAAATTTCTTCTTAAGGCTAGTTTTCACATGGTTTAAGAGTTTTGAGTCACTACCAGTAAGGATAAGGTCATCAACATAAAGGGAAAGGATTATGAGATGGCTTCCTACTTTCTTGGCATAGACATTAGGATCAGATTGGTATCTAGAGAATCTAGTGGTAATAAGAAATCTATCCATTTTGGCATACCAAGCTCGAGGATCTTGATTAAGACCATAAAGATATTTCTTAAGGCAACAAACAAGGCTATAGTCATTCTAGACATATCTAGGAGGTTGTTCAATGTATAATTTTTCTTGCAAATATCCAATCAAGAAGGTGGATTTAACATCCATCTGATGGACCTCCCATTTATGTGAGGCAACAAGGGAAAGAACAAGGAAGATATAATTCATTTTGGCTACAGGGGAAAAGGTTTCATTATAGTCAATTCCTTCAACTTGGGAAAATAATTTGGCAACTAACTGAGCCTTGTGTCTTTCAAGACTTCCATATGATGCATACTTAGTTCTATAGACCCATTTACATTTGACAAGTTTTCTTCCTTTTGGAAGAGGTACAAGATCCCAAGTATCGTTCAATATTAAAGAACAATACTCTTCATTCATTTTTGTATCCCAATATGGATGACCTGAAGCTTCTGCAAATGTCTATGGATCATGATTCTATGAAGCTTGAGCCAAAAGAGAAGAGGCTCATTGGAACTGTGAATGTGTCCGACGTTGATCCGAAGGATCACCGAAAATATCAACAACTGCTTCTCATCTTGAACAAACCCATCTAGGAAGTGATGGAGCTAGAGTTGGTGCTGGTTCATGTTCAAAGGACTCATCTAGAGGAAGGTGAGTAGATGGAGGTGTAGTTTCATCCTCACAATCATCATCTGAGGTAGAAACCAGAACAAAAGAAAAATCAATCGTCAAAGATGGATCACAATCTGAAGAAGGAACACACATCGAATTAGGATCGCAGGCCAAATAAGGTGCAAAAAATGAATTAGGCTCACAAGCCAAGAGATTTTCATCAAATTTAACATCTCTTATAATAATGATTTCATTACAATGTGGTTGAAGAAGTCTATAACCTTTGACATCTTCAAAATAACCAACAAATATACACTTCTCACTTTTAGGCTGCAATGCTTTCCTTTTCTCATCGGGACTGTGAGCCCATGCTATACTGCCAAAGACAGGAAAGTGACTTACATCTGGTTTAATTTTAGTCCAAGCTTCTTCCATTGTTATATTTTTACGAGCCTTTTTGGGAGTGCGATTTATTATGTAAATTGCACAATTGATGGCTTTTGCCCAATACTTAGACTTAATCCCATAGATTAGATCATACAATTAGCCATTTCTTTTAAATTTGTGGTTCTTTCTCTCGACAACACCATTTTTTTGTGGTGTTTATGGAACATTTTTTTGCATTTGCATTCCCTGTGTAGTGCAGTAACTTGTAAAATTATTGTTCACATATTTGCCTCTGTTATCTGTTCTTAACCTTTGAATTTGATGTCCAGGTTTCTTTTCTACAAGGGCCTTGTAGGCCAACAACTTGTCAAAAACTTTTCTCTTAAGTTTTAAGAAGTAAACCCAAGTACATCTATAAAATTCATCAATGAAGGTTAAGAAATACTTACACCTATAAAAAGAAGGAAAAGAAAGTGGACCACAAAAATCATTGTGAACAAGCTACAAAGCGCCTGAGGCGTGCCAAGAGGCACATTTGTCAAAACTGTCCCGTTGATGTTTTCCGAGAAAAAAACTGACACAAACACCATCTTTGCATGAAACAGAAGGAAGACCATTCACCATCTGTTGATTACATAGTTGTTGCAATGAGAGATAATTTAGATGACCAAACCGCTCATGCCAAAGTTTGCTCAAGTCATTGCTATGAGCAATAAAAACTGATGAAAAAGATGATGACCCAAAGTTGTCAAAATTGTACAACCTGGTAATATCATCAACAATTCCAGTTGCAAGAACATGCTTAGGATCTTTTAGATCCTTTATTACAACTTCGTGAGGTGAAAACTCTATGATTTTACCTTCACCTGAATGAGTGATTTGATATACTAATAGAAGGTTACAAGGAATATTTGGAACACATAATACATCATTGAAATGACCATTTTCTACTTGAATTGTTCCATATCCTTCAACACTAAGAGATCTATCATCACCAACAAATATTTTCTTGGTTTTACATTCATTTAGAGAAGAAAATATTTCTCTATCCTTAGCCATATGATAAGATGTTGTAGAATCAATAAGCCACTCATCATAAGAAGAAGTAGAATTTGTATTGAGGGAGAAACTAAAAGAAGAAAGTGCATGTCCATGAGAAGAAAAAGAAGAAGTGGAATCAATACTAATATTGTTCTTCTTCATCGTTGCTTCTAAAGATGCCATACTCATCATGACCATATTGATCACAAAAGTTGCAATGTCTGTCAATATTCTTATTTTTATATTTTTATCCTTTGTCACCATTAGGAGTGGAAGATATCTGAGTGGGTTTGGGACCCTTATGTTGCTTGTTTTCATGGTGAGGATGTTTCTTCTTGGGATTCTTGAGTTTCTCTTTCTGATGGACGACTAAGGATTTGTTGGAGGTACCTGTAGTGTTGATCACTCTAAGTTGTACAAGCTTGTCTTGCTCTCTAATCAAAGAATCACAAAAGTTCTCAAGACTGGTTTTTCAATAAGTTGTCCCTAGAGCCTCTTGCATGGCATAAAAGGTAGATACAAACACATAATATGCACTACCTATCTTAGAATGAATAAGATAGATGCAACAATATTCTTCTATCTTTATCTTACATTCTTCACATAAAGTTTTGAGTGTTTTAAACTTAGATATATAGTCTTCAATGTGATAAAAATCACTTGGACTTAAACTTAGTACTTGATTTTCTAATTGTTGTGCTCGAATAATATTTTGTTTACCAAACACAGATTCAATATTTTCCCAAGCTTCTTTGGGTTTATCAACTGATTGAAGGTGGAACCTTAAATCATGAGAGATGGACATTCTAATTAATCCACGTGTTTTCTCATTCCTATTATCCCATTTGAATTTCTTATCAGCATCAGTGGGTGTTGTTTCCTTTCCCAAGGTAATCCGGTACAAGCCTTTTCTTCTAAATAAATCCTCCATATGGGATTTCCATTGGAAGTAGTTGGTGTTGGTAAGCAAGAGATTACTTGAAGAAGCCATATTAAATATGTAAATAATATGGATTTAAAAACTAAAATTGATGATCTGGATGGAAAGATATTGAAAAATTAGGTGGTTTTAGAAATAACGAAACTGAAAATAGACTTCGGATGTGAAAGTTATGCCATTTCAAAAAAAAAGAATAAATGGTAACCAAAGGACCATGTGTTGGTGTAAGTTGATTTATGAAGTGACCCACTTTTATAAAAAAAAGTGGGGATCACTTCTACAATGAAGTTACTTTATAAAAGAAAAGTTGCATGCACACTAAATAACTCTAAAATAAAATATTAAAGCTACTTATAGTGATTCACCTTTATACCTGAAGTGAAATACACATGGAGCATGAACTTTTTCAAAACAAGTAACAAAAAGAGAGACTTGAACTCAAGACCTTTTACTTAATAAGCAAAATTTTAATCAAATAGGATAGCAAAACATATTGTGTTGTTTAGCAAGAGGATTGTTGTTGTTGAAGATGGCCTTGGAGAGCGTGTTAAAAAAAACTCTTTTCACACAATAATTTTTTTTTTGTTTCTCGATGACAACAAGGGTTAGATCTTGGTTAGCTTACCCGGAAAATGTACCTATTCCTATCTGTTTCTGATTTTTCGAGATCGCATAGGGCACGGGGCAAAGGGAAAATGCATATCTAAAAGAGTAGCAACCCAGAAACAAATAATATAAAACCAAAATAATACTCTGCAAAAATTTAAAAAGGACGTATTCACGCTTTATACCTCTAGATCTAGTTGAAATAGCCATATCTTGGGAAAACATAAACCTTTTCAAGAGAAACGAAAAACATTCCTTGATTAAAAGATCGCTCCGAACGCAATGGAACAATCCTCTTAGCTCAGAAATGTATGGAAATGGCAGAAAATAGAGATGAAGCCAATTGACTTCACGATCTCAATCTACAATAGAAGCGAGTCTTCAAACAGGCTCTGATACCATGCTCGACAGCACAGGTATTCCAACAGAGGATGAGCACCTTCATTAAACACTCACACAACCAGATCAAATATCAACACACCGATGTTTTGACATGGTAAAACCCCTATGGGGAAACATCCGCAGCCCCAACCAACGTGACCACTTGGAGCAGTTTATTAATGCAAAAAAAAAGATTACAAAGAGATTTTACAAGAGATTTTCTCACAATCGATCATCGAAAAATGAACCTCCATGCTCTTTAAATAGATATCATGGACTAATCGAGTGTTAAGCCACATAACAATGGTCGTTAAGATCAAGGAGAATATGAACCGTCAGATCACTCTATGTTGGGAACATATCGTGACCGTCAGTTTCCTAACTACAAATGCATATTAAAGAAACACACTTTTACCTAACGACACATTAGATCAAGTAGATCTTAACTAACTCCTAAGTGTCTAAATATCCTAACACTAGATAAGTATAGTTTTGCTAAATCTTTGTAGTGTCAAGTTTAGAGAAAGTTACAGACTATGTTTTAAGAGCTGTGTAAGTTTAATTTATGGCAAAAGTGGCTTGAGAAATTTATGTAAAAGGAATATAATGTTTTATTTGAAGCTCATTTGATTTACTTCCTTATCTCTTAACTGTCTGTGTGTTAAAATAAGATTTATGGGTGAAATTATTAAGACTGATCTACACTTACCACCCATCTTTTGTTTCTAATGAGAACAAACAAATTAACTAGAATCGCTACAAAAATTTAAAAGAGAAATATAGACTTTCTGCCTAAGGCTGATCATTATCTAAAGGCACTCTGGATTTCTGTGTTAGAATACTTAGTAAGTAAAATATTTCAAAATTATAGTTGTGATTTAAGGAAATAGTCCAAATGTTATTAGACATTAAAACATATTGTAAATGAGGAATTTCCTAAATTTGTTAAAATATAAAAGCTTCAAAAACCTCATTTGGAATTTAAGAAACATTTATGCTAGTTTTGGCCATTAATCAACATTTATGTTAAACTTGTGTTAAATCTCCTAAATTTGGGAAGAATCCCCTTAAATTTTGGTGGGTAGTAAATCCAAGTAGAACCATGGAGATAAATATTTGTCTTAGGACCATTTTCCTTAAATTTAGTAAGAGTAGTAAAGAACAGTAATAAGGAAATAAAATTTACTCATTTACCCACAAGAAGGGAGAGATTAAAATTATATTTTTAATTTCCACAATGAAGAAATTTCCTTGGAATATAAACTTTTATTAAATCCCTTTATATATTTTTTCTTTACTTATTTATTTACCCACAAGAAGAGAGAGATTAAAATTATATTTTTAATTTCCACAATGAAGAAATTTCCTTGGAATATAAACTTTTATTAAATCCCTTTATATATTTTTCCTTTACTTATTTTTATGTAAGAGAAAATAATTTCCTTTAAATTTTCTAGGTAACAAGGCTGTGTAAGAATGAATATATATATATATATATATATAATTCTTACACTTCCATAAAAATGGAGGGTAAAGTTTCTTGGAAAATGAAAGGCCTGAAACCAAAAGAAATATAAATAAATACGATTTTCAAATGCCAAAGTACACTGGGGAATAACATGTGCCTCACTGCCTTAACCATTTCATGGTCTTCTGAACTCCTGGAGTTCGAAGCTTCGGGGCTCTTGGATGTTTGGGTGATGGAATCCACAAGCCAAAATCATCGAAAGTCGGACCCTACTTTTCCCTGTACAAGGTTGCTTAGATAATAATTATAATTAATTATTATTATTGTATTTAATGTGATCAATCAACATAATTTGTCATAATATACCTATATTATAATATAGATTATATTATAATCCCAAAATAATTTAGTGTATTTAAATAATAAAGAAATACAATTGGGTCCCCTTCGAAACTCCAAGACTCTAGGATGTTTGAGGAATGGAAAGTATGAGGAAGAGAAAGAGTAATTGAACTCGAGATCCTACATCATTCCAATTTTATTAATATTGGGTGCCATTATCAAGGAAACGTGTTATTATAATATGTTATAATAAGTTTTATTGAAATAGTCACATGTCAATAAGACCATCTCTTTTGCTTTCCTTTTTAAATATTAAATGATTTGGAAACGTGCATGAGTGGGGCCACTTCGGGGCTCCGGGACTTCTGGATATTTGAGTATAAATGATGTGTGGGAGAGCCGAAGGAGTTGACCCGGAGAGCTCTCTCTCTCATTCCAATAATAAATATATTATTTGGGATTTTATAAACCTGAGTGCAATTTTCCAAAGAGGTTATATATATATTAAATGAGTTTATTGTGATACCCGTACGTGATAAAGTACCAATCCTTTTTCCCTTTTAAATTTAATATTTAATGTGGAATCACATGTAAGCGTGGACCCTTTGAGAGTTCTGGGCTCTGGGAGATCGAGAATCTGGAACTCCGAGTGTTTGGAGCTTCGAGACTCCAGAATGTTTGGGGAATATATAGTGTAAGAGAAAAATGGTCAAAGGCCAAACCTATTTTCCCATATTTCAGTGTTATAATAAACATTAAATGGAATTAATTATAATATATGGAGACATAAATGATTATATTTGCACAAAGGTATAGTATAAGTGGGATCGTCTCTAGAAATCTGACATTCGGGTGATTTGGGTTCATAAAAGTATGATGAGGAATTTTTCTAAAGACTGGAGGCCTGGTTATTAATTGATATTAATAATCCTAATTTAGTCATATTATAATATAATTAAATATAATTATATGATAATATAATTAAATATAATTATATGATAATATAATTAATTAAAGAACAAATTCACAATAATGAATATCAAATTGAGTATAGTTAATCATTTTCCCTTGTAAATAATTAAATATGCATATATATATATATATGTGTGTGTGTGTGTGTGTGTGTGTGTGAAATTATGTGAACAATCGGTATGGATTTTCATGACGGGGAGGAATTGGATTATATACCTTAATTAAAGTTAATCAACTTAAGTATATTATGGAGAAATTTACCTCATTGTGTTATATTATAATTACTCATAATTATCATATGAGTAATTAATTGAATTAGTGATAAAATACTTCTAAGGGGGAGAAAGAGAAATTAAAACCTCAATAACTATTGGGCCATGAGTATTAGGCTAAGCAAAAAATAATTAGTAGATAATTAGTTTCTGGAGAATAATTATCCTTAATGAGTTTTAAGCAATTAATTACCAAAGAATGGTATTCTATGAAATATTAATTAAGTATTTTAATTCGACTATAGGAGAGGGAGGAATGTCATCCTCTATTCGAGAAAGCCTAAGATCCCTATGGAGACATGACCAATTGATGCTGACTAAGAACATCAATGTGATGGTGCATGTTAATCTTTAACAGGTTGACAAGTTGAGTGGGGTCTAATAGGATTGGTAAACCTTAGGTGCTGAATGGATCCAAACCATAGGTTGGGAGATCTGGCATGCAACGAGATTGTCCATCAAGAGAAAGGGTTTATTCCTCCATAACATATTCGCAGGAGGTAAACGAAGAGCATGTTGGGAGAAGGCCCAAGTTACAATGGATGCAGGCTTACGTAGATTGAAATTCCACTGTGGCAGGCTAGGCTAGTGCCACATCAAGACCCAAGTGCCGCCACATTAGTTGACGTGAACGATGTGAGGTCATGAGGATTTCACATGGAAGTAAGAGAGATATTTCCTATGTAAACCTGAGAACTTCGAAAGCTCATAACCCTCATTCTAGAGCTCAGTTTTGAGTGATCTTATAGTCATTGGAAATATCTTGATCAATACAAGACGATGGAGTTGTGATAGAGAAGATATGAGATGATTGAGAAAAAAGAAAACATTATACCCCATCCCTTAGAAAGGTACTTAGGGGTCGGGTTTGTGACACTCTGATACCAGAATGAGGTTCATCACCAATTCTCTACTGCTCAACTTTCATTTGGTTTGAGTGACAATACTTGTCATTTTTTTTTCTTGCTCCCTCGACGTCCAAATGATCAATATAAAGGAGCAACTAGATAGTGAGAGTGCCCACAGCTTTTCACGGAATCCATGAAGCCTTCCTTCGGAAGGCCTTCGACACATCTAATAAGACCATGGTAATAAACATAACAGCGCAAACAGATGATGTCAACTCATATACAATATAAGAATATGTGAACGAATATAAGTCCTTCTTCTCCCCCTGATCCTGATCCATCCTCTAATAGACAACCTTCCAAGGTTGTCATGCCTGCAAATGGATTTGACCTAATAGATCTACAAATCTATTGGGGTTTTAAAGCACCTTTCAGATCTGCAAAATCTATGCTCCTTCAAGAGATTTCTCAATTCTAAATATAGAGATATTTTAGCCAAGAATATAGACAAGTCCATAGGGAAAGTACCTAGAAGTTAATCCAATTATAAATTCGGTCATTGGAGGGTACGTTGAAGTTGATCCAGATTTATATAATTTGGTTAATTGGAGGGTACATAGAAGTTAATCCAATTATAAATTTAAATTTGGGTGACGGGAGAGCTTTATAAATTTAAATTTGGGTGATGGGAGAGGTGTAGAACAAGGTCATTTATTATTTTTTCTATGCCCTAGAGTCAAGTCAATCCTTCATTTTGAAATGCCAGCAGTTTCTGTCAATCATTGATTTTGTTGAAGGTGACCTCACATACAAACAATGCCAAAGGTGTTGATTTTGTTGTGAAGTCCAAGAGGTTTGAGGTGTGAATTATAACTAAAACTTAAACCAAAGGAGGGTTTGTAGAAGATGCAAACAACTAAAAGTGTATATTCATTACAAAATGCAGGTTCATGTGAGCTTCATAGATTATTGTCTAGCTAACATCGATCACATAGCATATCATTCAATGCAAGAATAGTTTATGAGATTTGAAAAATATTAAGCATCATTCAATGCAAGAATAGTTTATGAGATTTGAAAAATATTAAGTATCATGTAGTGAGTAAATTATTGGTTTATTGTAAAGTATATTTTGGTTATAGTATATATTCAAATATCAATATGTATCAAACATTCATTCAATAATTAGTTTGCTATAAGATGTTTTATATTTCCATTGAAATTTGAGCTTAAAAAAATAAGCGAAAGTTTCATCAACGTTTTTTTTAACAATTTAAATATGTAGAATCAATTAGTTTGTTTTGTCAATTAGTGTTCTACATCTTCTAGGAACCCATCTCTTAATTGTTTTACTTATATTGAGAATTCTATCATCATGATATGTATCAAAAATATGGATAGGTTTATGGGAAAGTGTACAGAACATTTTCTTTACAGACAACATATCTAGGTAGGTGTGTGAAATCTTTAACTTTAATAAATCAAATTTCAAAAAACAAATTTTAAATTATAATACATTAATCATAATAATAATAAAATAAACTAATATTTTTTTTCCCTTACTAGTGAAAGCTAATGATGGTCTCTCATGAAGAATTAGTGGAAATGCAAAGCTGGAAAAACAACAATCTGTTAACTTGGAGGGATTACTCAAGGTACTTTTACAATGAGTTTGAATATGGTGTAAGAAGATGAAATGTAAAAAATTGAATTAGCTTTCCTAATATACTTTTTTTCATAGACATTGTAAATAACTAAGTCAATTTTTTTTTTCCTAACCATGGTATCTTATTTTTCCAACAAAAAAGCTTGTATACTTGTAGATGACCCCTTTTTCTTGTGCCCTTTATTTTTTGGAAATTTTTAGTATTAATTTTATATATTTTTTTAAATTATCAAAGTCAACATATGTCTAAAATTACAACGTATTTTGTTTGTGCACACTAAGAGGGTCTTAACATGATCAAAATAATTTATTTTTTTTGAGATCGTAGGTATCTGTCTCCTCTAGTGTCACATATAACTCATTTGAAAAATGGTCAAGCTGAGAAAAAGTTATACCACAAATAAGAGAGGTATGTATTCTAGAATTTTGATATATGTGAAGAAAAAACTAGGGGTCTCCTTTCTCTCCCTCTCAAACTCTCACACAGTCTCTCTACTGTCCTTCTATGCCTTGCTCTCTCTCCCTCCCACACACACTTTCTACCCTCTCTATATGTCTTCCTCTCTCTCCCTCCCGCACTCTAACACACTCACTCTCTACATCCCCTCTATGTCTCCCTCTCTTTCCCTCTCACACTCTTGCACACATACTCTCTATCCCCCCTCTATGTCTTCCTCTCTCTCCCTCTCTCTCTCTCTCTCTCTCTCACACACACACACACACACACACTTTCTATCAACCCTTTATGTATTCCTGTCACTTACTCCCACACTTTCACACTCTCACTCTCTACCTCCATCCTTTGTCTACCTCTCTCTACTTCCCCTCTTTTTCTACCTCTATCTACCTCCCCTCTTTTTCTACTTCTCTCTTCCTCCCACACTCTCTCTCACACACTTTTTATCCCCATTTCTCTCTTTATATCTCTCTAACCCCCCTTCCCTCTATCTCCCCCCTTCCTCTCACAATAAGTCTCACTCTCTCTCCAACCCCTCCTCCCTCCCTCTCTCTCTCCCCACTCTCTCTCATACATATTCCCCTCCCGAATATCATGGTCCCCTTTCTCTCACTCTCTCTCTACCCACTCTCTTTATCTCCCTCTTAGTCTCTCTCTACCCACTCTCTTTATCTCCCTCTCCCTCCCTCTCACACACTCAAACACGCCATGTCTAGGCCCCCTCTCTTTCCTTCTCTTCCCCCCTCTCACACTCACACATTCCCTCTCTACCCCCCTCCTCCCTCTATCTACCCCCCTCCCTCCCACTATCTCTCCTCTCTTTCTCTCCTACATCTACCACCTTTTTTTCTCTCTCATTGTTGTTAGTCTCACTCTCACTATATCCCCCTCCCTATCTCTCCTCTACTCTCCCCCCATTTCTCTATTTATATCTCTCTACCCCCCTTCCCTCTATCTCCCCTCTTCCTCTCACAATTAGTCTAACTCTCTATCCACACCTTCCTCCCTCCCTCTCTTTCTCCCCCTCCCTCCCACTATCTCTCTTCTCTCTCTCTCATACATCTACCCCTCCCCACTATCTCTCCCCCATTCCTCTCACTCTCTATCTACCCACTCTCTTTGTCTCCCTCTCCCTCCCTCTCACACAGTCAAACACTCCTTGTCCAACCCCCCTCTCTTTGTTTCTCTGCCCTCCTCTCACACTCACATATTCTCTCTCTAACCCCCTCCTCCCTCTATCTCTCCTTCTCCCTCTCACTATCTCTTCTCTCTTTCTCTCCTACATCTACCATCTCTTTCTCTCTCTCATTTTTGTTAGTCTCACTCTCATTATATCCCTTTCTGTCTCTCTCCTCTACTCTCCCCCATTTCTCTCTTTATATCTCTCTAGCCCCACTTCCCTCTAGATCCCCTTCCTCTCACAATTGGTCTCACTCTCTCTCCACCCACTCCTCCCTCCCTCTCTATGTTCCCCTCCCTCCCACTATCTCTTTGCTCTCTCCCATACATCTACCCCTCTCCACTATCTCTCTCCCCCACTATCTACGAAATCTACGCTGCTTCAAGAGATTTCTCAATATAGAGAAATTTTAGCCAATAATATAGATAACTCTGTAGGGAAAGTACCTAGAAGTTAATCCAATTATAAATTTATGTCATTGGAGGGTACCTTGAAGTTGATCCATATTTATATAATTTGGTTAATTGGAGGGTATGTAGAAGTTAATCCAATTATAAATTTAAATTTGGATGATTTGAGAGGTTTATAACAAGGTCATTTATTAATTTTGCTATGCCCTCAAAGTTAAGTCAATCCTTCATTTTGAAATGCCAACAGTTGTTTCCAATCATTGATTTTGTTGAAGGTGGCCTCAAGTACAAACAAATCCACATACTTGACACTCATTTATTAGTTGACATAGCATATCATTCAATGTCACATACTTGACATACATAAAATATTAAGCATCATATAGTGAGTTAATTATTGGTTTAATGTTTAGTATATTCTGGTTGTTAGATGACAAATAGTATATATCCAAATATAAGAATGCACCCAACATTGAGTCAATAATTAGCTCACTATATTAGCTTACTATATGATATTTTATATTTCCAATAAAATTTGGAATCAAAAATAATAAAATAAACTTTTAGCAACTTCTTTTTTTACAATTTAAATATGTACAATCAATGGTTCCTTTTGTTGATAATTGTTTTACATCTTCTAGGAACCCCCTCTCTATTGTTTTACTTATATTGAAAATTGTACCATGCTATATACCAACAATATGGATAGGTAGGTTTATGCCAATCAATGGTTCCTTTTGTTAATCATTGTTTTACATCTTCTACGAACCCCCTCTCTATTGTTTTACTTATATTGAAAATTCTACCATGCTATGTACCAACAATATGGATAGGTAGGTTTATGCCAAAGTGTACACAACATTTTCTTTACAGACAGTTATGTTAGTGCATCTCTAACCAGTTAGGTGTATGAAATCTTTAACTTCAATAAAATAAATATTTTTAATTATAATGCATTAATTATAATCATAATAAAATAAATTAATATAAATTTTTTCCTTATTATTTAATTACTTATAATTTTATATTTTTTACTTAATTTATAAATCTGAAATTAAAATAAATTTATATTTACATATTTTCTTTATCATATTATATAACAAAGATTCTTAAAAATGCTGAAATTAATACATTTTTCTCTAATATTTTCCACATATTATATAGTATAGGTAAATTAATACATTTTTCTCATATTTTTCTGTTCCGCATATTATACAAAAAGGATTCTTAAAAAATTTTCTCTAATATTTTAAATATTATATAGCAAAGATAAATTAATACATTTTTCTCTCATATTTTTCCGTTCCG
This sequence comes from Picea sitchensis, assembly GCA_010110895.2. NCBI lineage: Eukaryota > Viridiplantae > Streptophyta > Pinopsida > Pinales > Pinaceae > Picea > Picea sitchensis. Next base: position 115,188 of record SNQJ01S0022977.1, on the reverse strand, counting down.
CATATTATACAAAAAAAGATTCTTAAAAGTTGTTGAAGGTTTAAACCTAAGTTAATGTTTAGTTGGTATAATTTGGATAAAAAGTTGTTATATGTATTGATTCTAACGTCCCAACAATAGGTGGAATGACTACTAGTTTTGGTATATTGGGAGATATCACAGGAAGCTACGACTCGTATATAACAAGTATATAGCAAGGTATACCAAATATGAAGTATATAACTTTTTAGATTTGAAATTAAAAAACTTTTAAAGCCACCATATCATGATCTCATATTTTAAAGATGTTGCATTGTCCACTTTTTAGATTTGAAATTAAAAAAAAATTTAGATGTTGCATTGTCCACTTTTTAAGATGTTGCATTGTCCACTATTATCAATGTTTAGTGAATTGCACTTTTAAAGATGTTGCATTGTCCATTATTATCATGAGTTATTCAAGTTTCAAAGTGGATGATGATGAAAATGAGCAAAATGCATGGAAGTGAATTAAACTTTGTGAATGTTTAAGCATATGTATATACTCTTTAATATGTATACTATCGAATTTTATTAAAATTGAAAATTTTCTTTTGAATTTTTATCATACATTATTGAATTCGAACTTGAACTTGGTAAGTTTGGTTATAATTGAGTTTTTTTCCCTTGAGAATATCAATTTATGCATGTATTGGATTTGGATATCAATATCTTGTTATTTTCATTATATTTTTCTTCTCAATTGGTGATAAACAATTTGAAGAACTAAGTCGTTTATATGATGCCATTTGTTTTGGCCTCACTCATGATTTAAAATCGATCAATATATTAAGCACATCATGTGATCAATAGTCCACAAACTTGAATGTATTATAAGAATAGATACCTAGCAAGCTTAGCACCACTAGTTTCCATTACAACAAAGTAAATATTAACATGAAGTTTTAAATTAATAACACAAACTAGAGAATTTTGAACTAAACAGAGTTTGTCATCAATATGGGCTTCAAAAGTTAGTGGAATAAACATTGATTTTTTCCCATGGTCACCCCTTTTTGTTTTAGTCATACCTTGTAGTGTTATGCATAAGACTAAATTTATGCTCCAAATTTTACTCATTAATTTAGTTTAAAAATATTTTGAAGACTTCATGGCATTCTAGTAGTTATGTATACCTAAATTTGTCAAATTCCACTTCAACTTTTAAAGGCATGGAGTTATTGTCACTTATGTTTTTCTTTTATGTTACATTATTACAAGTTTCAAGTGTTTCATAATTACTTTAACTTTTTGCTTTGCATTACATAAAACACATACATTAAAACATCTCTAAGAGGCGTGTAAAAGAACTTTTGTTACTAATTTCACTTGTTTTTTATTACAAAGTTAATAATTTAATAGTAACCACTTAGGGGATAATTTTGAATATATTTTTTTTATCTATAAAACTAGGAAAAGTTTTAAAATTTAATAATTTAATAGTAACCACTTAGGGGATAGTTCTAAATAATTTTTTTACCTATAAAACTAGGAACAATTTCTTCTCATTATGTACATTACATTGATTCATTGTGGTTTATATGGTAGATTGGTGTAAAAACTATACAAACATCATGAAACCTCGCTAGAGTAATTCCAAATTATTCTTGTTAACATGATTCAAAATCATTTTGAATGACTAGATATTTATCCAAGTTCCAAATATCATCATCTCACAATAACTAACAGAAAAAATCTATAGTCTAAGCATAGTTATGCACTACATTCAAAAAAATAAAAGTAGGTGCTTTCTTCATTTCATTCAATTTACGATATACAACCTTTATTTTCATTGAGAACTAAATTTCAAATAAATTTCAATCATGATTTTTAGTGTGAAATTTGAATCAAAAGGGAAACTAGTTGACATATTGCACACACGAAAACTATTCTCAATATTCTATTACTTCAAAGAAGCATTACACACATATAAATACATTAGTTTTGTCCTTCAGATAAATTGACTGTCTTATCCATACAATCTATTTGTTGAGAGAATATCTCAACCACACTCTTAAATAAGATCTAAGATCTCTCCTACATCTAACAAAGTCCTAAATCACTTAGGTAGATATAATATCTACATTACAATTAACAAACCACAATATTAATAATATGATGATGAATATAGCATATTAAGTACATAAGACAAATAGGAGTTAATTACTCCAACACCTTCCCTTAAGAAGTACTTGTATTGATCTTTGTCCGATGTGGTCTTCATCAACATTCCTTAACCATTTTCGAATATCCAGGGCTACTAAATCCATCAAGTTGTCTCTTAACCCTAGTAAGGGTGTATCTCCCCAATCAGATTCTCAAGTTCCACTCCTGGACTCCTCAATCACAAATCTCCCAAAATCAATTACTGGACACTCACACACCTATTGTGTAACCTCACCAGTAGACCAATTTCGTGTCTCAACAACTAATGAGGGATCGTTCCCTCAACTTCTTTTTTGTACAATTTAAATATGTACATTCAATGTAAGAGAAAATAATTTCCTTTAAATTTTCTAGGTAACAAGGTTGTGTATATATATATCTATATATCTATAT
>SNQJ01S0022977.1:95905-112561 GCA_010110895.2 Picea sitchensis | reverse complement strand
CTATCCCCCTCCCTCTGACTATCTCTCCTCTCTTTCTCTCCTACATCTACCACCTTTTTCTCTCTCTCTCATTGTTGTTAGTCTCACTCTCACTATATCCCCCTCCCTCTCTCTCCTCTACTCTCCCCCCGTTTCTCTATTTATATCTCACAATTAGTCTCACTCTCTATCGACACCCTCCTCCCTCCCTCTCTTTCTCCCTCTCCCTCCCACTATCTCTCTTCTCTCTCTCTCATACATCTACCCCTCCCCACTATCTCTCCCCCATTCCTCTCACTCTCTATCTACCCACTCTCTTTGTCTCCCTCTCCCTCCCTCTCACACAGTCAAACACTCCTTGTCCAACCCCCCTCTCTTTCTTTCTCTGCCCCCCTCTCACACTCACATATTCTCTCTCTACCCCCTTCCTCCCTCTATCTCTCCTTCTCCCTCCCACTATCTCTTCTCTCTTTCTCTCCTACATCTACCACCTCTTTCTCTCTCTCATTTTTGTTAGTCTCACTCTCATTATATCCCCCTCTGTCTCTCTCCTCTCCTCTCCCCCATTTCTCTCTTTATATCTCTCTAGGCCCCATTCCCTCTAGCTCCCCTTCCTCTCACAATTAGTCTCACTCTCTCTCCACCCACTATCTACGAAATCTACGCCGCTTCAAGAGATTTCTCAATATAAAGAGATTTTAGCCAATAATATAGACAACTCTGTAGGGAAAGTACCTAGAAGTTAATCCAATTATAAATTTCTGTCATTGGAGGGTACCTCGAAGTTGATCCATATTTATATAATTTGGTTAATTGGAGGGTACGTAGAAGTTAATCCAATTATAAATTTAAATTTGGATGATTGAAGAGGTTTAGAACAAGGTCATTTATTAATTTTGCTATGCCCTCAAAGTCAAGTCAATCCTTCATTTTCAAATGCCAACAATTGTTTTCAATCATTGATTTTGTTGAAGGTGGCCTCAGGTACAAACAAAGCCACATACTTGACACTCATTTATTAGTTGAGATAGCATATCATTCAATGTCACATACTTGACATACATAAAATATTAAGCATCATATAGTGAGTTAATTATTGGTTTAATGTTAAGTATATTCTGGTTGTTAGATGACAAATAGTATATATCCAAATATAAGAATGCACCAAACATTGAGTCAATAATTAGCTTACTATATGATATTTTATATTTCCAATAAAATTTGGAATTAAAAATAATAAAATAAACTTTGATCAACTTCTTTTTTTACAATTTAAATATGTAGAATCAATGGTTCCTTTTGTTGATCATTGTTTTACATCTTCTAGGAACCCCCTCTCTATTGTTTTACTTATATTGAAAATTGTACCATGCTATGTACCAACGATATGGATAGGTAGGTTTATGTAAATCAATGGTTCTTTTTGTTAATCATTGTTTTACATCTTCTAGGAACCCCCTTTCTATTGTTTTATTTATATTGAAAATTCTACCATGCTATGTACCAACAATATGGATAGGTAAGTTTATGCCAAAGTGTACAAAGCATTTTCTTTACAGAACATTTTCTTTAGAGACACTTATGTTAGTGCATCTCTAGCTAGTTAGGTGTATGAAATCTTTAATTTCAATAAATTAAATATTTTTAAATTATAATGCATTAATTATAATCATAATAAAATAAATTAATATAAAAATTTTCCTTATTATTTAATTACTTATAATTTAATATTATTTAAAATTTTATATTTTTTACTTAATTTACAAATTTGAAATTAAAATAAATTTATATTTATATATTTGCTATATCATATTATATAGCAAAGATAAATTAATACATTTTTCTTTAATATTTTCCTCATATTATATAGCAAAGATAAATTAATACATTTTTCTTTAATATTTTTCGGTTCCGCATTTTATACAACAAAGATTCTTAAAAGTTGTTGAAAGTTTAAACCTAAGTTAATGTTTAGTTAGTGTAATTTGGATTAAAAGTTGTTATATGTATTGATTCTGACGTCCCAACAACAGGGGGAATGACTACTAGTTTTGGTATATTGGGAGATATCATTATTGCTGCATTTGCAGGAAGCTACGGCTCGTATATAGCAAGGTATACCAAATAGGAAGTATAGAACTTTTTAGATTTGAAATTAAAAAACTTTTAAAGCCACCACATCATGATCTCATATTTTTATTGCCACCACATATGAGATCCACTCAATGAAAATTAATTAATTTACGAAAAGGCAAGGTAAATATGGCACAACTATCACATTTATTCTTGCTAAGTAATCCATTTAAACCGAGTCAACATTTTCTATTATTACCTTACATGTTTTTCGTATCCATTTTCTATTATTACAGAGTCAAAATAATCTAGATGCATGGAGATTTATTTGAAACATTGAGTATATTAAAAAATTAATTTTTTATTTTTTTAAATATTTAATGTAAATAGAGTAATTTAGGAGAAATATTTTAAATCTAATTTGATTTTTATTATTTATTTTTCTTTCAAATGTTATAATTTTTTAATTTTTTCATTTTGTATTAGTTAATTGTCTAATTATATATGGAACATCTACTTGAAATATTGAAATTTCTAAATATTAATATAATGAAATCTATAAAAAAATCTATATACATGAAGCATCCACTTGAAACATTAGAATCTCTAAATATTAATGTAATGAAATCTATAAAATACCTACATACATATCATTATCATTAGTATATTGAAAACTTACAATTTTAAAGACGAAATTTTTATTGTACCAGTAGAAAAGCACAAACTAGTTTGCAACTTGGATATGTTATAATCATAAAAAAAATTGATTTAAAGAAGTTGCATTTTTCAACTTTTTTTTAATTCTTTTTACATTTAGTTTTGATGGAAATTTTCTTCACATTTCCACTTCTAAAAATCATACATATCCAAAGTAACTAGGTTTTCATTTGATTTAGTACAATTTTTTTTATTAATAAAGTTGGTGGAAATATCGTATATTTTCCAATTTCTTTTAATAGATATTTATTAATTTTTTCAAATATTTAATATAAATAAAAGTAATATAAGATCCAAAATATTTTGATTCTTTCTTAAAAAAACATTGATCCACAAATCACAAATCATTCATTTAAAAGAATCACAAATCATTTATTCAAAATCTTCTATTCAATGCCCAACTTTATTAAACAAATATAAACCAATTAAACAAAATATAAACATAATTTTAAAATAAGGACTATCTACTTTATAGTGATTATCCTTGTTAAATGTGTTCTAAGCTTTTTGTGATGTGTAAGTTATGTTGCATGACTTCTTGTATTTTGTTTGACTTTTTTGTATGTCAAAATACTATATGAGCATCTACAACTGATTTAAACCTGAACCGTGCAAGCTTCATGATGCACCCAATGAGCCCTATTGTCACCATTGTTATAAAATTACCTGAATGAAGGAAAAAATACTAAAATTTGATAATTCAACTTGAATGCAATTCCATATGGTTCGCATGTGTAAAAGTTGGTGAATTCAATATGAAGTGGCTCTCGATATCTTCTAGAATCTATTCAATTTTGATTTAGGGAGGGATTTTAGATAAATAAGTGAATGCACCTTTGAATACTATCTAACAAGATCTTCTAAGAGACAATCGGATGATGATGGCTAGTTGAGAAACAAAGAAGGTTTTTGGAGGGATAAGGTTAAGACTCAGGCACATCATCCCTTAATTAATTGCACTTTTAAAGATGTTTCATTGTCCACTATTATTAGTGTGCTCTTAGTGAATTTCACTTTTAAAGATGTTGCATTGTCCATTATTATCAGGAGTTATTCAAGTTTCAAAGTGGATGATGATGAAAATGAGCAGAATGCATGGAAGTGAATTAAACGTTGCGAATGCTTAAGCATATGTATCTAGTCTTTAATATGTATACTATTGAATTTTATTAAAATTGAAAATTTTCATTTGAATTTTTATCATATCCTATTGAACTCAAATCTTAATTCAAACTTGAACTTGGTAAGTTTGGTTATAATTGAGTTTTTTTCCCTTGAGAATATCAATTTATGCATCTATTGGATTTGGATATCAATATCTTGTCATTTTCATTATATTTTTCTTCTTAAATGATGATAAACAATTTGAAGAACTAAATCGTTTATATGATGTCATTTGTTTTGGCCTCACTCATGATTTAAAATCGGTCAATATATTAAGCACATCATGTGATCAACAGTCCACAAACTTGAATGTATTATACGTATAGATACCTAGCAAGCTTAGCACCACTAGTTTCCATTACAACAAAGTAAATATTAACATGAAGTTTTAAATTAATAACAAAAACTAGAGAATTTCGAACTAGACAGAGTTTGTCATCAACATGGGCTTCAAAAGTTAGTGGAATTAACATTGAATTTTTCCCATGGTCACCCCTTTGTGTTTTAGTCATACTTTGTAGTGTTATGCATAAGACTAAATTTATGCTCCAAATTTTACTCATCAATTTATTTTAAAAATATTTTGAAGACTTCATGGCATTCTAGTAGTTACTTATACCTAAATTTGTCAAATTCCACTTCAACTTTTAAAGGCATGGAGTTATTGTCACTTATGTTTTTCTTTTAGGCTACATTATTACAAGTTTCAAGTGTTTCATAATTACTTTAACTTTTAGCTTTGCATTACATAAAACACATACATTAAAACATCTCTAAGAGGCATGTATAAGCACTTTTGTTACTAATTTCACTTGTTTTTTATTACAAAGTTAATAATTTAATAGTAACCACTTAGGGGATAGTTTTGAATATATTGTTTTATCTATAAAACTAGGGAAAGTTTTAAAAATTAATAATTTAATAGTAACCACTTAGGGGATAGTTTTGAATATTTGTTTTTACCTATAAAACTAGGAAAACATTCTTCTCATTATGTACATTACATTGATTCATTGTGGTTTATATGGTAGATTGGTCTAAAAAAATTTCAAACGTCATGAAACCTCACTAGAGTAATTCCAAATTATTCTTGTTAACATGATTCAAAATCATTTTGAATGACTAGATATTTATCCAAGTTCCAAATATAATCATCTCACAATAACTAACATAAAAATTATATAGTCTAAGCATAGCTATGCACTACATTCAAAAAAATAAAAATAGGTGCTTGCTTGATTTCATTCAATTGACAATATATAATCTTTATTTTAATTGAGAACTAAATTTCAAATAAATTTCAATGATGATTTTTAGTGTGAAATTTGAATCAAAAGGGAGACTAGTTGACATGTTGCACACACAAAAACTATTCTCAATATTCTATTAATTCAAAGAAGCATTACACACATATAAATACATTAGTTTTGTCCTTCAAATAGATTGATTGTCTTATCCATACAATCTATTTGTTGAGAGAATATCTCAACCACACTCCTAAATAAGATCTAAGATCTCTCCTACATCTAACAAACTCCTAAATCACTTAGGTAGATATAATATCTACATTACAATTAACAAACCACAATCTTAATAATATGATGATGAATATAGCATATTAAGTACATAAGACAAATAGGAGTTAATTACTCCAACACCTTCCCTTAACGAGTACTTGTATTGATCTTTGTACGACGTGGTCTTCATCAACATTCCTTAACCATTTTCAAATCTCCAGGGCTACTAAATCCATCAAGTTGTCTCTTAACCCTAGTAAGGGTGTATCTTCCTAGTTAGATTCTCAAGTTCCACTCCTGGACTCCTCAATCACAAATCTCCCGAAATCAATTACTGGAAACTCACACACTTGTTGTGTAATTGCACTAGCAGACCACTCTCGTGTCTCAACAACTAATGAGGGATCGTTCCCTCAACTTCTTTTTTGTACAATTTAAATATGTACATTCAATGGGTTCCTTTTGTCACTCAGTGTTCTACATCTTCTAGGAAACCCTCTCTCTCAATTGTTTTACCTATATTGAGAATTCTACCATCATGCTATGTACCAACAATATGGATAGATTTTCTTTACTGTAACATCCCTCTCTTGTGCACACTGAGTAGACTTATTCTTTGAGGACACTTGCATGCAAGTGATCCGGTTCATTATACTATTGGTTGTTTTGATTATGATTATGAGATATTGTGGATTTGAGGATATGTTATTTGTTGTGTTTACATTGACAAGTGATATCGACTGGTTTCTCCTGAGTGTACAGAAGACTAGAGGTAGAGAATGCCGAGGCATCGAGGAAACTCCTGGGACTTTGGATCGAGTCAGGGAGTTGATTGTTAAGGTTTGAATGTTGTTTATGTGACATATGTACATATGATTAGATATTATGATGTTGATTGTTATTGTTGACATGACTTGTTGATGGATGCAGGCTAAAGATGGCTTGTCGACCTGACTCACATTTGGAGTAAAGGGGTCATGCACGAAAACCAGAGACATTGAGGGAGAGGTGTGGCAGCAACCCTGCCACAACCTACTAGCACTCTCACCGTGGCTCGAACTGTAGGTTAACTATTACCTAGTTCGAGAGACCCGCGATGCCATGAGGGATGACTCTAACAGTCGCTCACGATGATTCTAAGGGGCGCGCAATAAGGAAGGGTCCTTATTCCATAGAGGTCCTTAGTCTCCCATAATATCACCTAATGGAGTATTGAATCCAGGGGTTTGTCATCTACCAAATTCAGTCAAGAGGTGAGTGGCACCCTTGGAGCACGTAGTGCATCTTGAAGGGAAAGTCTCACAAATAAAACAGAAAAAGGCGAGTGACACCCTTGGAGCATGTAGTGCGTCCTGAAGGGCACGCCACAATTTTAACTGGTAAGTTAATAAACCTAGTGCCTATAAAACTATGCCTCCTTATGACCCTGTCGACCTTAAAAATAATGATGTGATGAGTAAGTTTAATAATAAATTTTCCCTTAAGAACTGTCGCCAAGCCTAGTGAATTTAAAACCTAGGTCTAAGTAGAACCTCTCAACAAAAAAAATAATTAGACTTATAACAAGAAGGGGGTAAAGAAATTCAAACTTCAATTATTAAAGTAAAAATTATAATGGAGGTTTAATTAATAAAAGAGGTAAATGGTTGTTTTTGCTTAAATGTGTTAATTCGAACTTAGTTATAAAAAGGGGAAAATTAAAAGAGGGGGAAACTTAAAGAAAAGGGGAAAATTAAAAAGGGGGGGGACCTTAAAAAAAGGGGAAACTTAAATAAAAAGGGGAATGTCTAACTTAGTAAGGAATCTAGCCTTTGGAACTTTCTATTTATGAACTCAACTAGTATTTAAGTAAGGCGTAAGTCATTTAAGACTTGTAAGGGAATAATGGGACACTGAGGAGCATTTTTAGGAATGATTTTAGGTGGGTGAGGGAAATAGACAAATTTAATTAATTAATAAATTAATTTTCTAGTGCAACTAGGGGATCAGACGATGTGTACGGGGGAGGTTTTCGAAATTAATTAAATGAAAAAAGAATGTAATGAGGGTTTTGTGAAACTAATGAATAAGAAACCTCTATAAAAAGGATGACGGAGGAGGAGTAGGGATAATCTGGCTTGCATAACGTTACGGTCCTAAAATGTTATTTGGAGTAAAGTTTCTCTTGTGGGAGTTGGGATACCTAGCTTGGGTAACGAGTGGTAGCTCGACCTTGAGAGGTGAGCTGGGTGATAGCATTCTCTGGTATTGTGTGTGTGGACCCTTTGCGGCTCAGGGGGCTCAGGGGGCTCAGGGGGAAGAAAATTACCCCTAGTGTTGGATGGAAAGTACCGGTTAGCGTTGGATGGCAAGCGGGATCTAGATAAAGCGAACATGCGGGACAACGTCTACAAGATCGTCGCCTTCAGATTTGGTACGTGCATTTAAATTTTGTTATATTTCAGTCAATTTATCCTTTGTATGGGACTATAATGATGATGAAGAAACTGATGCATTTCACGTGGAGATTAATTTATCTATTCTTAGTAATTCTTTAATTATAAGCTTCTATTCAATTGTATTTCTATGGTTCAGTTAACTATAGTAAAGAAGTGATATTATTATTCGGTTGTATTTGTTTTAGTTAAGTATAGTTGAGAATTGATTATATCATTCTATTGTGATTGTTTAGTATTAGAATTTGGAGACACTCTTGATCTGAATATACATTGATGTATGCATAGATTTGAGGAGTGCATCCATAACTTTTATTAAGTGTTTGTTAATGGTTTTTTTTCTCTCTCAGGAAGTAAAATGCTTGAACCGAGGGTCAAGGGGTATCTCCTTCTTTGAGTGGATCCGTGCACATATAGTGTGACAAAATTTCGATTACTGAGGGTTCCATCCCTGGATATTTAGCGTAACCTGTATTGTTATTGGTGATCATAACAACCACATTTTACTTGATATGTAATACCCAACAACTCAATTGGAACCCCAATCTAACGCCTCGTCATCCCATTGGGTGTTGCGTTGGAAGGTTTGGTTGAGCATGACTCTTATCTCATGAGAATTAGTATAGCTACGTATGGAAGTCAGAATATGTCGATCTGGACTTTGACAGCCACAATAATAATCTCTCTTCGTATCCATTAACACCTTATATTTACTAGGAAGAAGAAGAATTTTTTTTGCATCAGATCCAATCTTGCTCGAACTCATGAAATCCCAAGCCAACTTTGAATTCCATCAAGCCAGTAACTACTTAGTGGCTAGAATTGAGTCCATGTGTTAAGGTTCCATGTAAGAGCCCATGCGTCTATGACTAATACACCATGCGTCCATTACTATTTTACCACACATCCATGTCTAATGTGAGAGACTGGATCTTTGGACCGCCCTTTGAACTTGTAACCCATTTTTTGTCTACAAGGGATTTTGATGCTCTATTCAAACCTATGAAACTAGAAGGGCATCTTAACTTGACATAACACATTACTCGGTGGGTTCCTGTCCGTTGCATCAGAAACAAAAGATTCATTTTTTTAGTCAAAACACACCAAACTTTGTTGAAAACTTGTAGATTTATTTAAAAATTCCCTCAGTTTAGTTGTCGTTGTCATCCTTGAAGGATTTCTTCCTTGAGTATAAGGATTAATCGCAGCCACACTAACAACCATATAGTCAATGAGGATTTTGTATCTCAGAATTTGGTTTTCACAGTGGTAGTGGCGATTTTCTTAGGTTGGGACTTAATTACTGACAATGGGAATTTTGATTCTTACTTAATCCTCGGACTTTGAGCGATTCGTAGTAAATATCACGTCCTAAATATTTAGGCCTGTCAAATATTCTCAGTGAGTTTCTATTACTTTCAGCCCGCGAATTCAGTAAGTATTGAATTGAAATCCTAGGTTGAGTAAGTGGCCACATCTTTGGTTTTTATTTTACCTTTTTTTCTCTTGACAACCTTTCATTTCAGTACAACGATTGTTTTGGGAGTGAGTGGGTTGCCAGGTGTTTATTTCCCTTGATGGAAGCGTCTGACACAATTATTTAATTATTCACAACTGTGCAACGATTTAATTTTCTACACAGACACTTTATTTTCTTTCTGAATTTTAAATTATAACTAAACAGTTTTATTTACTATTCTTATATGTAGCGCGTCAATAACATAGTGAATTCTACTTTTATTACACAGATATATTTATTACATCTTCACTTTGTCAATAACCTTCGATGTCCATTACTAAATCTGCAAAAGTTTATTTCAGTTATCATTGTTTAATTTGTCTACAAAATTGATTTAATAATTTAAGAATTATACAAGGGTTTACACTAGTTAATATTGTTTTATTTGTCTACAAGATTAATTCTAGGAAAACTTTTCTATATAATCATTTCAAGGAATTTAGATATCTATAGGTATGGATAGGCAAGATTATTTTGATTTATCAAGTAGGAACGAAGTTATTACCATGCAACCAATTAAAGAGCTAAAAAAACGGTTTCACCTTAAATCCACCATAGATATGCAATATTATGAATAGTTAATATTATGAAATTGATATGAATAGTTAAATTTCTAAAGGTTTTTCTTGCACTCATGCATGGTTAAAACAATTCTATATATATCGGTTATGTTGGAAATTTTTCATCATTATTTAATTGAAATTCAATGGTTGCTTAAAGTCTATATGGCAAAAATGTTAGTTGGGAAATATTGGTAATATGTTTATTGGAAAAATCAATAAGAGTGAACTTAAAACTATATATAGGGATTTTTATGAAATGGGAATGTTGATCACAACTAATTTTCCTTCTTTGAGCATGATTAACCCATAGTGAAACCTAATTTAGGATATGTTTGTCACCAAGCCTTAGTTCCTATGTATGGATCCCATTTAATTTAAATCATTAAATCATTAAATCATTAAATTTTTTTAATGGAAGTTAACGATGTTACACCATTAATTTGAGGTGTCACTCCATCTTGCTTAGCGACTAAATTAATGTTTTTGAAGGAATAATTCCATCATTTTTATCTTATTATTATGGTTACAAGTTAATAGGTGGAAGAATCCTATGGTAAATAGAATTGTGCCTCAAGTTGGTTATTGCTAGATAGATTGTGTATGTTAGATATCTTTTGTGCGCTCGTAAATGTAAGGTTAAATAAAGTATTGTCTAAATATTTGATTATCTGGTGGTGCGCGAGGAAAGGCCACTAGTGATTGACTATTGTTTATTTATTTGTGCGCCATGCAAATGTTGATTCATTGACTTCCATTTCTCGCTCGCATTGAAGGTTTGTGTTACGTGTGTCGGTTGGTGTTACTGCGTTTGGTTTATTTGATGTTGGCTTTTAGCTTGTAGGTGTTGTCTTTCTTGTGTTGGGAGGCATGGAGGCACCTCCTTGTTCCTCAGACAATTCGCCAGCCTTGAGACCTTAAATGGTCAAGATCGATGGGAACCTGGGCTTGAGTGTTTCTTATGTGTCCTGGAGGTCCTAAACTTGCAGGGTAGGATGTGTGGGTAGTCATTTTTATTTTGGTCTGATTGATTTTCATATGTTACATACAGTTGCATGATGTGATAGTATGCTAGGTTGTTATGTGTTAGGTTTCCTGAATTCTATGTGTTGTGTTCGTCATCGAATTGCATTGATTGACTGTTTGTCGTTCTTACCTTCTTGTTAAAAAAACAAAAAATTCCCTTGTTATGTGGCGCATGTTGTCGTAACGATTGGGGTCGTTACATATGGTATCAGAGTCAATTCGAACCACAATTTGGGATCACTACGGCTTCCATTCATTAGATTTTTGTTTATAATGTTGCTAATTAAATTGATCTGTATTCGTGTAGGTAATCATGGTTAGAGGACGTCGTGGAGGAAAATGACGGGGTTCTAGGGGAGGAGGTGTGACGCCCCTAGTAGCATCCACACCTGAGGGTTCTAACCCCCATGGAGACGAACAGGTTGTCGGGCAGGAACATATATCTATGGGTGATGTGGTTGGGTTGATTAGGTCCTTTCAGAGGATTTCTGAGGCACTGATCAGTCGTTTGGATAGAGATGAGGCCAGGGTGCCGACACCTCATGAAGGTCCATTCCGCGCTCCGTTCGGGACTGGTAATATTCACTATGAACTTGATAAGGTCAAGTTTCCCAATTTCTTTGGTGCCCTAGACGACGCAATTTCCGAGGCATGGTTGAATAATATGGTGATTGGATTTTCACTTCGTGACTATACCTCCAAAATGAAGGTCTACATGGCGGTATTTCAACTGAAGGGGAGAGATTTTTTATGGTGGAAGACGCTCCTGCCACAATTGAACATGGCAGTCGAAGATGTCTCATTGGAACTGTTTGAGAAATGGTTCTGGGAAAGGTATTTATCGAGGAATTCATTGAGTGTCATCTCAATGAGTTCAATGCTTTGCGATAGGGTGACCGTACGGTACCCGAGTATGATGCCCACTTCATGAAGCTACTTCGGTATGCTCCCCACCTGGATACCGAGAAACTTAAGGTCAACAAGTTCGTTTTTGACCTTAATGTGAGCATTCGTGAAAAAGTGAGGTTTATGATGCCTCAAAACCTGCACAATGTTGTTCAGAAGGCCCTCATAGCATAGGAGGAGCTTATCAACGGGGGTCAGAGGAGGACTCCAACAAGACCATCGAGACATGTGTCATTTGGTGCTCTGCAACATCAGACACTGACTAGACATTCACCAGGATTACGAGGTACTCAGAGAATATACACATACACTATGCCACGATGACCAATGCCTCATCAACAGACTCCTTACAGAGGACCACAACACAAGTAACAACATCGACCACAACAACAACAATTTAGGCTTGTTTAGCAGAACAGACTAGGTTCCAGGCCAGTGGGCCGTCAACTTCTACTTCGGGTACCAGGAGTATTGAACCGAAGAAAGGGTGTTGGACATGTGGGGAGCCACATTACGAGTGTGACTTCCCAATGGAAAGGACCATAGCATCTGGATCAGCCAGACCCACTACCATGGGAGATTTGGGCAAGGCCCATCGGATTCATGCAGCGCTGAATAAATGCCAGGCAGATCACCAATCGACTGTGCTCGATATGTCAGGTACCGTCACTGACCAAACCCTTAGTATTTTGATAGATCCATGTGCTATAGAGAGTTTTATTTCTGGTGCAACGATACAAATAATTAAGGTAAAGGCAGTCGAACAGGACAAGTTTAGATTTGTAGAAATGGCTTCGGGAACCAAACAAAAGTTTGGAGGGAAGGTTACAAGTTGTATCCTTAACCTGGGAGAGTTTGTCACTAGGGCCAACATGTACGTCACGATCTTAGGGTCTTATGACGTCGTGATCGGTATGGACTAGTTGGAATTGCATGAGGCGATACTCAACTGTAAGACAAAAGGGTTGATCTTGGTTGATGACGAGGGACATAGATGCATGATTGTAGGTCGAAACTAGGGAGTCTTACTGAGGTTCATCTATTCCTTGCAGATATGGAAGAGCATGCACAAGGGATGTAAGATTTATTCAATCCTTGCATTAAATGATAAGGGAGTATAGGAAGGGCTAGAAAACCTTCTGGTGGTGCGAGAGTTTGCAGACATATTCCTTGAGGAGTTACCTGGGATGCTTCAAGAGAGGGAATTAGAATTTACCATCGACTTAAAACTGGGAACTGAACCGATAGCAAGAACGCCTTATCAAATGTCGACCCCAGAGTTACAGGAGTTGAGAATGCAACTGAAGGAGTTGTTGGACCTAGGACTTATACGTCCGAGTGTGTCACTGTGAGGTGCACCTGTTATTTTCATACGGAAGAAGGATGGATCATGGAGACTTTGCATTGAATACCGTCAATTGAAAAAGGAAACGATCAAGAATTAGTATCTGTTTCCAACGATTGATGATTTGTTTGATCAGATGAAAGACACGACGGTGTTTTCAAAAATCGACTTGAGATCAGGGTATCAGTAGTTATGAATCAAGGAGGATGACATCCCTAAGACTTATTTTAAGACAAGGTTTGGACATTACGAGTTTACTGTTTTATCGTTTGGACTGACGAATGCCCCAGGGGTATTTATGAGTTTGATGAACATGGTGTTCTACGAATACTTGTACAAGTTTTTTCCAAGTATTCATTGATGATATTTTGATATATTCTCAGATGATGGAGGAGCACGACGAGAACTTGCACTTGGTTCTACAGTGCCTTTGAGAGAACAAATTGTTTAGGAAACTGTCTAAATGATCGTTTTATCAATTGAAGATTCATTACTTAGGGCATGTCATCTACGACGAAGGTATCACTGTGGATCCAGCCAAGGTCAAGGCTATTATGGAATGGCCTGCATCGATGAATGTCCCCAAAGTGCGTGTCTTCATGGGTTTAGCGAGATACTATCGATAGTTTGTCGAGGGTTTCTCGAAGATAGCAAATCCGATTACGGAATTGCAGAAGAAGAACAAGAAGTTTGTTTGGATCAAGAAATACACAGAGGCATTTTGGAGGCTCAAGGAGCTGTTGATGACATCACCAATACTAAATTTCCCTGACATGGGCGTGGACTTCTTGGTATACACTAACGCATCCAAGGAAGGATTTGGCGGAGTCTTGATGCAAGACGATCAAGTGATCACTTACATATCGATAAAGTTGAGAAGGCATGAGGAGAACTATGCGACGCACGATCTGGAGTTGTTATCCATTGTATATGCCTTGAGAGTTTGGAGACACTATCTGATTGGACAAAATTTTGAACTAAAAATGGACTACTTTGGTCTACAACACATATTTATGAAAAGCGATTTGAACGCACGACAACGACGTTGATCGAAATTGCTTAGCGAGTACGATTTTGATATTACTTACATAAAAGGAACAGTGAACAAAGTGGATGATGTGTTGAGTCAGAGACCACACATATTTTCGGTGATGCCTCTTCAGACGAATATACATGAAAATATTCTAACTTTACAGCGCAACGATAATTGGTACAAAGAGGTCGAGGATTTTATGGGACAAAACACAATGATGGTACCAAAATTTGAAGGATTTACGTTAGACGACGACGAATTATTGAGATTTAAAAATTGAATTTACGTACCACCCAACGATGAGTTGAGGAGTTTGATTCTAAATGAGGCTCATAGAGCAGTGTACATGGGTCATCCTGGAGTCATGAAGATGAGGGCAGACCTTAAACCCTTATTCTTTCGGCAGGGAATGAAGGCATACATATTCAACTACGTGGAAAGATGTCTAGAATGTCAGTGGATGAAGGATGAACATAAACATCCAACAGGATTACTACAACCACACAATATTCCAGAATCAAAATGGGAGGTCATTTCAATGGATTTCATTGTTGTATTTCCATTGAAGGCAAAGAGACACGACTTGGTTTTTGTTGTAGTAGACACTCTGACAAAGAGTGCTCATTTTATCCCTGTGTGTACGACTTATCAGGCACCTGACATAGCTAGATTTTTCATCAGTGAGATCATGAGGCTCCATGGCGTGCCTAAGAGGATTATATCCAATAGAGGATTGATGTTTACATGACTATTTTGGACTAGTTTCCAAGAGGCCTTGGGAACCCAACTTAACTTTAGTACCGCATATCACCCGGAGACAGACGGGTAGACTGAAACAACAAACCAAATCTTGGAGGATATGTTACGTATGTGCGTGATGGACCAACAGAAGCGTTGGGAATAATTCGTTCCACTGGTAGAAATTTCATATAACAATAGTTATCAAAGCACCACTAAGATGGCGCCTTTCAAGTTTCTTTATGTGCGACCATGTCAGACACCTTTGAGTTGGGATCAGATTGAGGATAAGGTCCTAGTGGGACTGGAAGTGATCCAAGAAATGGAAGATAAAATTCAAACAAAAAGACAAAGGATCAAGGAAGTGCAGGATCAAAAGAAGAGTTATGCCGATGTGCATCGTGTCGACCATAGTTATGAAGTTGGCGGTCGAGTCTTCTTGTGGGTGAAACCACATAAGAGTTTGATCAAGTTTGGAAAGGGTACTAAAATCTCTCCTAGGTTTGTGGGACCCTTCAATATTGTGGAAAAGAAGGGGCTTGTGGCCTATCGACTATTCTTTCCTGATTCTTTGAGGCGTATGCACGATGTTTATCATGTATCTGTTTTGGGACATTATGTTAGTGATCCTACACATGTTATTGAAATGATTTCCTTGCAGGTATAGGACAAGGGTGTGCTCACAGTGGAGCCAATCCACATCCTGGACCATTGCATTCAACAACTATGATGTAAAACAATAGATTAGGTCATGGTCCAGTGGGACAACTATAGTCCGCACTCGACGACCTGGGAGGACACATATGATATGCATCGACAGTTTCCATTTTTGTTTGATAGCTAGACATATGATGTTGTGATACACTTTATTTTGACACTTATACTGTGAAACTTTGAGACGAAGTTTAAAACAAGAGGGGGTATGTAACCTCCCTCTATTGCACGCACTGAGCAGACTTTTTCTTTGTGGACAATTGTGTACAAGTGATCTGGTTCATTATACTATTGGTTGTTTTGATTATGATTATGAGATATTGTGGATTTGATGATATGTTATTTGTTGTCTTTACATCGAAAGGTGTTATTGACTGGGTTCTCCTGAGTGTGAAGGAGACTAGATGTTGAGGATGCCGAGGCATTGAGGAAAATCTTGGGAATCCGGATCGAGTCAGGGAGTGGATTGTTAGGGTTTGAATGTTGTTGATGTGACATATGTACATTTTATTAGATATTATGATGTTCATTGTTATTGCTGACATGAATCGTTGATGGATGCAGGTTGATGATAGCTTGTCGACCTGACTCACATTTGGAATAAAGGGGTTACGCACGATAACCAAAGACATTGAGGGAGAGGTGTGGCAGCAACCCTGCCACAACCTACTAGCACTCCCGCCATGGCTCAAACTGTAGGTTAACAATTACCTAGTTCAAGAGACCCGCGATGCCATGAGGGAAGACTATGACAGTCGCTCACGATGATTCTAAGGGGCGCGCAATAAGGCAGGGTGATCCGGATTATTTTCGGCACGAAATGAGATTGGAGATATAATAAAGAAATGCATAGAGATATCGCAGATATTCAATAATATAACAGAAATGTATCAGAGATGCAACCATAAACACAGATATACAGTAATACAT
>SNQJ01S0022977.1:55233-88441 GCA_010110895.2 Picea sitchensis | reverse complement strand
TTTAGGCGCGTGATAGCTCGTTGGAAAGGTATTGTCGAGGAGATTCATTTTGGGGGATCAATTATGCGTTAGGATATCATTGAAAACCTCGATCTCGAAAAACCTTCATTTGGACCCTCAAAATGACCCCGAAAGTTAAAACCTGCTAAAAATAGTAAATTGCCAAAATGGCCAGAAAACTGTTTTGAGCCATTTGGAAATGGTGGGTGGCCACCGATATCCACCTGGATCATAGGGTCATTATTCCTTAGAGGCCCTTAGTCTCCCACAAGAGCACTTGATGGAGTATTGACTCTAGGGGTTTGACATCTACCAAATTTAGTCAAGAGGCGAGTGGCACCCTTGGAGCACGTAGTGCATCTTGAAGGGCATGTCATGCAAATAAAATGGAAAGAGGCGAGTGGAACTCTTGGAGAATGTAGTGCATCTTGAAGGGAACGTCACGATTTTAACTCGTAAGTTAATAAACCTAGTGCCTAGAAAACTATGCCTCCTTAGGATCTGGTCGGCCTTAAAAAGAATGATGTGATGAATAAGTTTAATAGTAAATTTTCCCATAAGAACTGTCCCCAAGCCTAGTGAATTTAAAACCTAGGTCTAAGTAGAGCCTATGAACAAAAAAAATAATTAGACTTATAACAAGAAGGGGGTAAATAAATTCAAACTTTGATTATTAAAGTAAAAATTATAATGGAGGTTTAATTAATAAAAGGGGTAAATGGTTGTTTTTGTCTAAACTTGCTAATTCTGAACTTAGTTATAAAAAGGGGAAACTTAAAAAAGGGGGAAAATTAAAGAAAAGGGGAAACGTAAAAAGGGAGGGAACTTAAAGAAAAGGGGAAACTTAAATAAAAGGGGGAATGTCTAACTTAGTAAGGAATCTAGCCTTTGGAACTTTCTATTTATGAAGTCAACTAGTATTTAAGTAAGGCGTAAGTCATTCAAGAATTGTAAGGGAATAATGGGACACTAAGGAGCATTTTTAGGAATGCTTTTAGGTGGGTGAAGGAAATAGATAAATATAATTAATTAATAAATTGATTTTCTGGTGCAACTAGGGGATCAGGCGACATGTGTACGGGAGAGGTTTTTCAAAATTAATTAAATGAAAAAGGAATCTAATGAGGGTTTTTGGAAAATAATGACTAATAAACCTCTATAAAAAGAATGGCGGAGGAGGAGTAGGGAGAATCTGGCTTGCGTAACGTTACACTGCCGAAATTTTGTTTGGACTGAATTTTCTCTCGTGGGAGTTGTGATACCCAGCTCGGGTAACGAGTGGTAGATCGAACTTTAGAGGTGATCTAGGTGCTAGCATTCTCTGGTATTTTGTCTGTGGCCCCTTTGCGATTCAAGGGGCTCAGGGGGAAGAAGAGTACCCCTAGCGTTGGCTGGGAGGTATCGGCAAGGTCTCATCAGTCGACAAGTGGGATCTAGATGGAGCAAACATGCGGGACAACGTCTACGGGATTGTCACCTTCAGATTTAGTACGCACATTTAAATTTTGTTATATTTCAGTCAAGTTATCCTGTGTATGATATTATAATGATGATGAAGAAATAGTTTCATTTTACGTGGACGCTATTTTATCTGTTCTTACTAATGCTTTAATTATAATCTTTTATTTAGTTGTATTTCTATGGTTCAATCAACTATAGTAAAGAAGTGATATTATTATTTGGTTGTATTTGTTTCGGTTAAGTATAGTTGAGAATTGATTATATAATTACGTTGTGATTGTTTAGTGTTAGAATTCTGAGACACTCTTGATCTGAATATACATTGATGTATTCACATATTTGAGGAGTCTATCCATAACTTTTATTAAGTGTTTGTTAATGAAATTTTGTTTCTCTGGGGAAGTAAAATGCTTGAACCAAGGGTCAAGGGGTATCTCCTGCTTTGAGTGGATCCGTGCACAAATCGTGTGCCAAAATTTAGATTACGGAGGGTTCCATCTCTGGATATTTAGCGTAACCTGTATTGGTGTTGGTGATTGTAACAAACACATTTTACTTGATAGATAGTACCCTATAGCTCAATTGGAACCCCGATCTAATGCCTCGTCATCCCATTGGGTGTTGCATTGGAAGGTTTGGTTGAGGATGGCTCTTATATCGCGAGAATTAGATAGCTACGTCTGAAAATTAGAATATGACAATCTGGAATTTGACATCCGTAGAGATAATCTCTCTTCGTATCCCTTAACCCCTTATATTTACTAGGAAGAAAAAGAAAAGTTTTTGCATTAGACCCAATCTTGCTCGAACTCATCAAATCCCAAGCCAACTTTGAATGCCATCAAACATGTAACCACTTAGTACCCAAAACCGAGTCCATGTGTTAAGATTCCATGTAATATCCCATGCTTCCAATGATAATACACCACGCGTCCATGACTATTACACCACGTGTCCATGACTAATGTGAGAGACTGGATCTTCGGACCGCCCTTTGAACCTGTAACTCATTTGTTGTCTGGAAGGAATTTTTTATGCTCTATTCAAACCTCTGAAACTGGAAGGGCGTATTAAGTTTACATAACACATTACTCGGTGGGTTCATGTCCTATGCATCAGAAACAAATGATTCATATTTTTAGTCAAGCCACACCAAACTTTGCTAAAACCTTATAGATTTCTTAAAAACTTCCCTCGTTTTAATTGTCGTGATCATCCTTGAAGGATTTCTTCCTTAAGTATAAGGATTAATTGTAGCCACACTAGCAGCCATACGATCAATGATGACTGTGTATCTCAGAATTCAGTTTTCACAGTGGCAGTGGCGATTTTCTTGGGTTGGGACTTAATTACTAACAGTTGGAATTTCAATTCTTACCCAATCCGTGGATTCTGAGCGATTGGAAGTAAAACTTACGTCCTAAATCTTTAGGCCTGTCAAATCTTCTAGACGAGTTTCTATTACTGTTAGCCCGCGAATTCAGTAAGTATTGAATTGAAATCCTAATTTGAGTAAGTGGTCGCGTCTTTGGTTTTTATTTTACCATTTTTCTCTTGACAGTCTTCCGTTTCAGTACAACGATTGTTTCGGGAGTGAGTGGGTTGTTAGGGGTTTATTTCCCTTGATGGAAATGACTGGCACATCGATTTAATTATTCACAACTGTGCAACGATTTAATTTTCTACGTAGACACTTTATTTGCTTTTTGAATTTTAAATTATAACTAAACATATTTATTTACTATTCTTATCTGTAGCGCGTCAATAACACAATGAATTCTAATTTTATTACACAGAGATATTTATTACATCTACACTTTGTCAATAACCTTCGATGTCCTTTACTAAATCTACAAAAGTTTGTTTCAGTTATCATTGTTTGATTTGTCTACAAAATTGATTTAAGAATTTAAGAATTATACAAGGTTTTACATCAGTTAATATTGTTTTATTTGTCTACAAGATTAATTATAGGAAAACTTTTCTATAGAATCATTTCAAGGAATTTAAATATTTATAGGTATGAATAGGCAGGATTATTTTGATTTATCAAGTAGGAACGAAGTTATTACCATGAAACCAATTAAAGAGATAAAAAAAGGTTTCACCTTAAATCCACCATGCAATATTATGAATAGTTAATATTATGAAATTGATATGAATAGTTAAATTTCTAAAGGTTTTTCTTGCTCTCATGCATTGTTAAAACAATTCTATATATATCGGTTATGTTGGAAATTTTTTATCGTTATTTAATTGAAATTCAATGGTTGCTTAAAGTCTATATGGCAGAAATGTTAGTTGGGCAATATTGGTAATATTTGTATTGGAAAAATCAATAAGAGTGAACTTAAAACTGTATATAGGGATTTTTATGAAATGGGAATGTGTATCACAACTACTTTTCCTTCTTTGAGTATGATCGACCCATAGTGAAACCTAATTTAGGATATGGTTATCACCAAACCTTAGTTCCTATGTATGGATCCCATTTAATTTAAATCATTAAATCATTAAATTTGTTTAATGGAATTTAACGATGTTACACCATTAATTTGAGGTGTCACTCCATCTTGCTTAATGACTCCATTAATGTTTTTGAAGGAATAATTCCATCATTTTTGTCTTATCATTATGGTTGCAAGTTAATAGGTGGAAGAATCCTATGGTAAATAGAATTTCTCCTCCAGTTGGTTATTGCTAGATAGATTGTGTATGTTAGATATCTTTTGCGCGCTCGTAAATTTAAGGTTAAATAAAGTATGTTCTAAATATTTGATTATTTGGTGGTGCATGACGAAAGGCCACTAGTGATTGGTTGTTGTTTATTTATTTGTGCACCATGAAAATGTTGATTCATTGACTGCCATTTCTCGCTTGCATTGAAGGTTCGTGTTATGTGTGTCGGTTGGTGTTTTTGCGTTTGGTTGATTTGATGTTGTCTTTTAGCTTGTAGGCATCATCTTTCTTGTGTTGGGAGGGATGTAGACACCTCCTTGTTCCTCAGAAAAGTTTCCAGACTTGAGACCTTAAATGGTCAAGATCGATGGGGACCTGGGCTTGAGTGTTTCTTATGTGTCCTGGAGGTCCTAACCTTGCAGGGTAGGATGGGCGAGTAGTCATTTTTATTTTGGTCTGATTGATTTTTGTATGCTGCATCCAGCTGTGTGATGTGCTAGTATGCTAGGTTTTTATGTGGTCTGTTGCCTGAACTGTGTGCATTGTGTTCGTCGTCAAATTGCGTTGATTGATTGTTTGTCGTTGTTACCTTCCTGTTAAAAAAAAAAAATTGCTCTTGTTATGCGGCGCATGTTGTCATAACAACAAGGGTCGTTATATTTACAAATAATTCAGTTAATACATCTCTAAATAGGTGTGTGAAATCTTTAATTTTAATAAATTACATTTTAAAAAGTTAAATTTTAAAAAAATATTTTTAAATTATAATACATTAATTATAATAATAATAAAATAAACTAATATAAAATTTTCCCTTACTATTTAATACTATTTAATTACTTATATTTTGTATTATTTATAATTTATAATTTTATATAGTTTTTACATCTAAAATTAAAACAAATTTATAGTTATATATTTGCTACACCATATTATATAGCAAAGACTAGTAAAAATTCGTGAAAGTTTAAAGCCAAGTTAATATTTAATATTTTCTTTATGTAATTTTGTATTACTTATAATTTTAAGTTTTTAGATTTGAAATTAAAATAAATCTATGATTTGTTATATAGCAAAGATTCTTAAAAGTTGGCAAAAGTTTATATATTTACTATATTATATTATATAGCAAAGATTCTTAAAAGTTGCCAAACGTTTAAACCTAGTCAACATTTTCTATTATTACCTTACATGTTCTTTGTATCATAACAAGTGTTGCGTGGTAGCGTAGTCCCTAACGGGTTGAATTGGGATAGGAAAAAGTAGCGGAGGCAGATGGAAACTCCAGCGAAGATGTGGAAATCAGCATGAAGCACACGTGGTATGCATGCAATAAATGACACATGGCGTCTAGAGCCCCATTTATTTTTTGAAAGTATATAATCTATTTCAAGTAAGAAAATACAATTTTTGCATAGTGGAATATAATTTGTTTTTGAAAGTATATAATTTTTTGAAAGAAAGAAAATACAATTTCTGCATAGTGGAATATAAAAATTTATGACGACATATATATAAAAGGAGATAAAACAATTTAATTAGAAATATATCAAAAAAGTTACATGTTCCTAGGAATTTAAATGCATTTGTCATATAGACTGGTGGAAGATAAAAATGTATGAGGACATAAATATAAACGGAGATAAAAAATAGTTTTATTTGAAATATATCAAAAAATAGTATTGTCTGTTACATATTCCTGAAAATTTCATTGTGTTTGTCATATAGACTGGGATTAGGGCTCCTGTGGACCATAAGAGAAATATGTACAAGAAATAGTACTGTAGAAAGAAGAAGTGGGCGATGGTTGAGTGTAATATCTGAAAAGAATAAATTGAAAGGTATCAGTGATTGGATAGACATTTCTATTTAAAAAAGTGGAATAATTGGATTGATAAACAAAGCAGGATGCGATGAGTAGAGTTACAGTGATGGTACATATGATCCATTTTGCTATTTTCCTGCTGATGTATTTTTAGTTATGTCGACGTGTTTCCTTTCATCGACGAATTGCTTCAATTCCATTTCGAGCCATACTTCAATGTAGCTTCTCATTGGGGTGACGTTGATCTCATTCTGAATTTTTATGTTGAAAATTTCCTTTTCTAATTCCCTAAAGTCGATAGAAAGATTACGCAGAGCCTAATCATTTTCTTCATTCTGTACTAAATAGTCGACAAGCCAATTGTCGATGTCATATTGACCATTTTAAAGGATGCTATAAAATTTTTCCAAAGACGACGCCTTAAAAATATTATTTATCAAAGTCTTGCTTAGTTAAGGGAAAGGAGTTGGAAATTAAGTTGGGGTATTGGAAGTTGTTGGTCCTTCTTGCCTAATTTTTCTTTCTTTGATATGGCTTGTTCACATGACTGAATAATGAGATGTAGGTTCTTCACTTTTTCTTTCCAGCATGCATTTAATTGACCGATCCGGTTTTTCGATGGGAGATATTGTTGTCTTCTTATTGCTTCTGTCATGTTGTTGACAATGGTCCCAAAAGGAAGGAACACGTTTAAATAGAAATGTTATTCATATTTTAACTCCACCTGCAAATGTTCGAGTAAATTATGTGCCCTCGTTCCAAGGGAAGTCATGGTTTGTGATGTTTCCCATGCCTCAGTAATCAATTCCATTCTTTTCTTGATAATATTCTCCACATATCCTCTACACGATGCGAGGAATCTAGAGGATCCTTTTAACTTGGCTGTAGGGGTGGCAGGCATGGCCATTGCCAAAGGACTGACAAGCAATGGCATAGGAATCAAAGCCTCTTCCAATTCCTTGACCTGGTCTTTCAGTTTGGCATTCTCGGCCTCAATGCCTCCAATAGAATCATCAAGTGCATATGCAGTCGCTTTGTGAAGACGAGAGATTTGGGATGGTGATCCAAGTGGATATCGGTGGCCACCCATATTTTCCAACTAGCTCAAAACAATTTTCTGGCAATTTTGGTAATTTACTAGTTTTAGCAGTTTTTCGGGTCCTGAAACTTCTGAAGCCGTTTTGAGGCCCTAAACGACGTTTTTGGGAAAACGAGGAGCAAAATGGAAGCTCCTTGATGTTTCTCACACACAGGTTCTAGTCCTCTGATAGATCTTTCTAACAAGGTATTGAGCACGTCAAATTGAGATCATATGCAAAAGTTACGACCTGGGGAAGTTGATGTACTGACTTACCCAAACGGGGATCACATGAATTTTAGCACTTCATCTCCTAGGGTTAGTTTTCTGGATGTATAGGGTTTTTGACATTCCTGTTTATTGTAAAAATGCCTTCAGAGCCTCATTGTAACCAGTTTTCTTGTGAATGAGAGCAACCGTCACATCTCTTCTCAGGGATAAGCCGCCACCATTCTAGCAAGCTTGTTTTCCACTGCATTTTATAGTTTCAGCTTATTTCCTTATTGAATAGAAAACCAGTCTTACTGTATCTCTGTTATTCTGTGTTAAGCATCTGTTAACAATCTGTAGTCATTTCGTTATGCTCATAAAATCCGAGTCAGTGGTATCAGAGCAACGTTCTCCTTTTCATCTTAATGCATGTCCCCAACGTGGTCGGAGTACAAAGAATTGGGTCCTGAACTTGTTTCTCTTGAGGATAAAATCTCTCGCACGCCCAAGTGACCTCTCATGGTAGGAGAAAATAAATATGACGGGATAGGAGATCCTTTCAAAATGTTGCTTGAGGAATCCCTCACACAAAAGAGGAATGCAATGATGGATAGTTTTGCACAAATCCTTCGACGACTAACAACAAGTGACGCATATTCTTTGAGCGGAGGTGTCGCCCCCTTCAAGGTACAAATCGACTTCAATATTCCTGTATTTGAAGGTCAGATAAATGCAGATGCTATAGACAAGTGGCTGAATCTACTAGAAGGGTATTTTTTTGTCCATAACTTTTCGAATAGATAAAATATTACTTTTGCACTCCTCAAAGCCGTTCCCCATGTCAAAGATTGGTGGGAAATTTTCCGTGAGAAAAAGGAAATAGAGGAACCCTCATTATTTATAGTCATGACCACCTAAGCATCCTTCTAGGATGCTATTAGGGAACAATACTACACTGTTAGAAGTTATGATGACTTGTATACCAAATGGACCACGCTGTGGCAAGAAAGAGACCAAGTAGTTCCAGAGTTCACAAATATATTCCATACCTTGCGCACCAGGCTAGGTATCAAATATTTGGAGCGACATCTAGTGCTCAAGTATCGTGGTGCTCTGCATAGATACATATAGACCGAAATGGAATTTCTGGACATCTCGTCCTTGGGCATGGCCTACCAATATGTCGTAAAAATCGAGCAGAAGATCAAACAAAAGACACGACAATTTGGGCCTGGGAACCCCTCACAAAAAAAGACAGGAAAGGGAGGCGCCAACCCACAAAACAAAGGAGAGGGAAAAGACAGAAAGTATCAGGAAAACCAGTCCAAGCCGCAAGCAAAGAAGGACACCAGAAAGACAAATAAAGTTATCGAGAAGTGGTGCGACTTCCATAAGAGCCCTTGGCATAAAATTGTTGACTGCTTCTCAAATCAGCCGCTGGTGGCCGAGGTGAAAGCCTTTGAATCGGATGTGGGTTCTGAATTTGAGTCAAAACCAGAAACAGGAAGACATATCATTGACATGGAACCCAGTGCTATCGTTGCTACCACCAAGCTCCAGCCTGGTGAACCAGATGAGCCAGAAGAAGGAAAGTGCCTCTTCCATTCATAAATGTGGGAAAAAGGCACCCCGCTGCACTTCATCGTTGATGAAGGTAGCCATAAGAACCTCATCTCAGTAGAGGTCATCAAGCAGTTGGCCCTATCGACAACACCGCACCCACAACCCTACACCATTGGGTGGCTCCGCCAAGGAAGCGATCTCCAGATCAGGCAACAGTGCTGACTTTCGGACGAAATCAAGCCCTTCAAAGATGAGGTATTGTGTGATGTTGCTCCCGAGGTAGTCCCACCTAGTGCTATTTCCTTGATCTCTGCTAAGAAATGCAGGAAGGGTCATCTTTCAGACGGGAAATCTTTTCTTCTTTGTGATTCACTCTCAGAATGAGCAAAAGATCACAACCACATCCAGGGTCTCCGCGGATGACCTCTCCACACAGTAGAAGCAAGTAGATAAGGTTCTGGAAGAATACTCAGATATCTTCTCCTCACCTACCCGGGTACCTCTAGAATTTCAGGTCAAGCACCACATTGATATGACCCCCAATGCATCTCTGCCCAATGGGCCAGTCTATCACCGCATTATGTTAGAGAATGACGAGATCAAGTGACAGATCCAAGAATTGCTCCACAAGGGGCACATCTATCCCAACTCATCACCTTGCGGGAGCCCAATCATGCTGGTACAGAAGAAAGATGGAACTTGGCAACTCTGTATTGATTACCGGGCTCTGAATAAAATCACAGTCAGAAACCGATACTCGATTTCCCGAATCAACGATCGCCTTGATCAACTCACGGGGGAAAAATAATTTAGTAAGATTGATCTGAAGTCTGGCTACCACCAGGTCCCGATAGAACATACATATGTATGGAAGACCACCTTCAAGTCAAAGGAAGGAATTTTTGAATGGTTGGTCATGCCCTTTGGTTTGACAAATGCTCCATCCACTTTAATGAGGATGATGGACCATATCCTGTGACCATTCACCAATAATTTTGTAGTGGTGTATATGGATGACATTCTCATTTACAACAAGACTTGGGCATAAAACTTGTAGCATATTTAGCAGGTTCTACACACCCTATGACAACACAAGCTATATGCCAACTTGGAAAAATTCTCCTTCGGCATGGACAGGGTCCATTACCTCGGCTACATCATTTATCATCATGGCGTACATGTGGATCCAACCAATATCTAAGTCATCTGTAACTGACCATCCCCAAGCACACTCACTGAACTTCAGATCTTCTTGGGCCTTGCCAATTTCTACCACAGGTTCATGTTGGGATTCTTCAATATTGCATGGGCCCTTTGCCAAATAACCAGGGGTGGTCGTAAGGAAATATTTGCATGGGGCTAGTCCCAAGAACAAACGTTTGATTATTTGAAGTAGCGCTTCTGCTCATCCCCAGTACTTTCACTACCAGACCTGCATCATCCCTTTGAGATCGAGACATATGCTTCAGACTATGTTGTGGGCGTTGTTCTCACTTAGCATGGCCACCCCGTGGCCTATCATAGTGAGACACTATCAGATGTTGTCCATAAGTACCCTATGTACGACAAAGAAATATACTCCATTGTGCAAGACTGCTGCCAGTGGAGACATTACATTCTTAGGAAGGAGAAAATCATCCCCATTGATCATAATCCACTTCAGTTCATGCAGACACAAGGAAAATTGTAGAATGACCGCCATCAAAAGTGGTCCACATACTTGCAAAAATTCCACCTCAACATCAAGTACAAAACAAGAAGCACCAAACACATCACTGATTTCCTTAGCAAACCACCAGTCGCGACACTCACCACGGTGCTAGAATCTTGCGACCATGAGACCTATGGATGGCTCCAACTCTATGAGATAGACCCAGACTTTGCCACCACCTACCAAATGTTGGGTGCAAATGCAATTGTCGATAATTTCCATCTTTAGGATGGGTTGTTGTGTCATCTGGGCCATATATGCATTCCATCAAGTGAGCGAGTGAAGATGATATGGGAATCCCACTATCGTCAGGTGGCAGGACACTTTAGTGTTGAAAAGATAGTGGTGATGCTACAGAAACATTTCTACTGGCCGAAACTTCGACAAGAGGTTAGCAAGTATATCAGGTTCTGCACTGCCTGCACTATTTCCAAACTGACCACTAAGAAATAGGGCATGTACACCCCTATTCCTAGTCCTTATAGGCCATGGGAATCCATCTCAATGGACTACATGTCAGGCCTCCTGTCCACCAAGCAGAGAAATGATTGTGTTTTTGTGGTTGTTGATCGCTTTTCTAAGATGGCGATTCTGGTTGCCTGCAAGAAGAGCATCATAGAAGAGGCCACTACCAAGCTCTTCTTTGAATGAGTCTAGGTACATTTTGGAATCCAAAAAACCATTGTCTCAGATCAGGACAATCGATTTCTCAACACACTCTGGTTGAGCCTCTGGTCATTGTTGGACACCAAGGTCACCAAATCCACCCTAGACAGATGGCCAAACCGAGGTCGTAATAGAATGATTTTGCATATCCTGCACATGTATAATTCTAAGAACCCTCGCACATTGTATGAGATCCTTCCCTATGTCTAGCATGGTTACAACTGAGCCCTTCATATCTCAACCGAGACCTCCATATCTCAACCGACCACAACCCTTTTTGGGTAGGGTTGGGATTCCAACCATTGGGTCCCATAGATGTTGCACTTCCCCTTGCGGTCACCTTGACCGACTCATCTCCTGCTCCAATTGAAGCTGACAAAGCCACCTGGTTCATTGAGCGGATCCAACACATTTGTGAACAATTTCAGGATATCTTACAGGCTTCCAATGACAAGTACAAGCAACTCCATGATCAACATCGGGTGCCACATAAGTTTCAGGTGGGCGACAAAGTTTGGTTGCAGTTGTAGAAAGAACGCCTTACAAGACCCCATGGGAAGCTTTGCCCACTCCGATGTGGGCCGTACACCATCACTAAGGCTGTGGAGGATAATTTTTTTGAGCTCAACCTTCCTCATTTCCTTTTCCTGCACCCAATGTTCAACGTGGATCTCCTTCGGCCTTATTTCCCACCATTATTGGACACCTCAGAAGTAGCAGAACAACTGACACCAATAGAGATCAACCTTGAATGCATACAACAGGCATACAATGATCAAATTGTGGACACATATATCAAGGGAACTCGACAGAACAGGATCCATCTTTATCGAGTCGTCAAAGCAGGGCATCTCCTTTACCAAGGCAAATGGCTCACCCGGGGCCAAATTTAGTAGAAATTTCCTCACTTGATGGGGGAACTCAACGCAATGGAGACCATTGCTTGCTAAGGAGGGAGGATTGATCCAGTTTGATATTGGTGGCCACCCACCTTTTCCAATTGGCTCAAAACAATTTTCTGGCAATTTTGGTAATTTACTATTTGTAGGAGTTTTTCTGGTCCTGAAACTTTCGAAGTCGTTTTGAGGCCCTAAATGAAGTTTTTTGGGAAAACGAGGAGCAACAACTTTGTTCCTTTGTCTTTCACACACAAAAGTTGTAGTCCTCGGACAGATATTTATAACGAGGTATTGATCACGTCAAAAGAAGATTGTATGCAAAAGTTACGACCCCGAGAAGTTGATGCACTGACTTACCCAAACATGGCCCACATGACTTTTGGTGCTTCATCTCATAGTGTTAGGTTTTTGGATGTCTAGGGTTTTTGACATTCCTGTTTATTGTAAAAAGGCCTTCAGAGCCTCATTGTAACCATTTTTATTGCGAACGAGTGCAGTTGTCACATCTCTTCTCATAGATAAGCCGCCACCATTCTAGTAAGCTTGTTTTCTGCTGCATTTTACAGTTTCATCTTATTTCCTTATTGAATAGAAAACCAGTTTTACTGTATCTCTGTTATTTTGTGTTAAGAATCTGTATTGATTTTGTTCTACTCATAAAATCCAGATCAGATGACTGCATATTCGCAAGGTTAATCTTTGAATGAGATTTTCCTTTCTTATTTTTTATATCTTTTTTTTTCAATAATCAAGTTTTTGGACTGGGTGTCAAAAACAATGCTCTGGAACACGAAGGATTCATTTTCATCAAAATTTTTGGTATTCGATATGTCCATTGGATGACTATGTTGGATCACATCTCTGGGCTGATCAAGGTAGCAAAATACGCTATCCATACTAGGCTCAAGTTCCATGTTCTCACTCTGAATTTCGGGCTCTTATGCCTGTCCCACAATTTTTTTTCTCTTCTTGTCTACTGTAAGCTTGTGAGAAATATCAATTTTAGGGTGAGGAGGGTCGTTATTTCCTCCTCCATTTGAAGAAATATGAGTTGCTTTGTTGTTGTCGTGGGATGTTGGAGCGATGCTCCGAGATGTCGTACTTTTGGGAGTGTTATTCGTCGATTGAATACTCTTCTCACCGGGTCCTTTTACCTGTTGTTGTAGAATTCAATAGTGCTTTGGAGTGTGTCTAGGTTGCCAGAATCAGAAGCAGGAGCATTGTCGCCAGTGTCTTTGTTTTCGGTCAGGTGTTTTTTGAAAAAATGATTGTCGAAGCCAAGTGTTTATAAATGTTGTAAAAATCTTTTATTGGGGTCGAACCATCTTAGGATTTCAACATATATTAGGTTCAAGTTGCTAGAATGGGCTGCGAATTTGTCAATTTTGTTGACATTCCTCAACATGAAGTCCCCGACTTTCCAAGGCAGAGGAATGAACTGTTTGTTTCTCTTCTCTTGGAATAGATGCAACCAATAGTTGTATTTCCTTGCTACTTTTGTAACAAACATTCTGTCTGTAACGTGACATGGAAGGAGAGCAGGTTTTTCCCTGAAGCCAAAAATCCTTATCACAGTCTAATTATCCAGAAGTTCAAGTGCCCCCTTCCTGTCCAAAAAATAGGTTGACTATTCATATATGCGGGGAACGTCTTCTCCTAACAACAAAACTTTGAAAATAGACAGAAAGCCATTAAAAACCTCATAAAAACAGTGGGAGGCCTTGTGGTTCCACAAGGCCTGGTACCAAAACATTACTGGGTTGAATTCCAAGTTGACCTTCTTGGACATAGACAATTTTGGAAACTGGCAGCAATGCGCTATCGCAAAAACTAAGTAGGATGACATATAAAATTTCTTCTCCTTTTTGAAGGTTGACTATTGGGAACAGATTTCATGGGAAATTATCTTTCCCCAATAAAAAATGGCTTGTTCCTTGACTGTGAAATACAAATATAAAGAGCCATTCGGGAAATAGTTGTTGTGGACTCCTATCCCATTATTCTTGTAAACCACTAGGAAATTTCCCAGAATGGATTTCTAAATGGACTAACCTGCAAGCTTGTGATATCTTCTGGAATTACCATTAGGTCTTCCAAGAAATCGGGCAAGAGGTCCAACCCGTTATTATGCTTTATTAGGAACTAATTGCAATATTCTCCTTTGAATGTCAATGTTGGCTCTGGCAATCTTAACATATGGCAGAAGACCTGAGGCGACAAAGAAACATAAGAGAGGTCCCGCAGTGGAATAATTATTTTGTCTAAAATAAATTTATCGGCACACTAAGATACCAACTCCTTACAGTAAAAAACTTTAGGGACACAACCTACATGAGCAATCCCAGAGGCCTAAATTACTTCATTTTAGGCGACAGGGGGTGAGTAATAAGAATATGCCTTGGACCAGTGGAATTTCTGGTCCTCGTGCCCAAAGATGTTCACTGTATCTCCACATAACTGTTGTCGAGCTGATGCCATAGGTTTATGATAACGTTCGTTTTCTCCAAACGATGGTTTAAATGAACAGTTGGAGGCGATAATATAACTCTTCGCAAATGTTGGTTCAATGATTATGGATGGGAAAGATCCTCGAGCCTTTCACTGATTAATGATAATCTGTATGGGTGATGTATGATGAAATGTTAGCATTAAAGCTTACTTATTGCATATTTGGAAGTGTGAAGGTTGGGGGTATGACAAAGAGAAATTAAGGATTGGAGGTTTCGTGAATGTGCCAAGCTGACGACGTGTGAAGGAAATTTCATGATTTTGAAATCAACAGTTGGAAGGGATAATATAACCCTCCACAAATCTTGGTTTAATGCGTATTAATAGGATATCTCCTCGAGCCTTTCTCCCATCAATGACAATCTATACAGTTCCTGCATGACGAGTTGTTATAATTAAATGTCACTAATTGTATATTTAGAAACAAGATACACACACACACACACACACACACACACACACACACACACACACACACACATATATATAAACAATTTTTTATTATAGACAGGTGAGAAGGTCACATAGACAAGGAAGAGCAAGGAATGAATGGAAAGGTATGAAAAGAAGTCAAATGAGATTCAAAATAGGGTTATGGGGGATAGTCAGGAGAGGTGAGTGTTCGACAGTTAAATTTTATGGATCGTAATTTTTTATTGCAAAACTTGTAAAATGGAAGAGAGCATGGTGGGGCAGTTCAGTGGTTGTTTTGTATATTTGCAGAATTCTGGGAAAGTGGCTAAGTATGGAATAGGGAAACGGTCGATCAGAATCATTTTTCAGAATTGAGGATTGGATATTTCGTGAACAGACCAACCCGACAACGCGCAAATGACATTCCATGATATTTGAAATTTACACTCGGAAGGGATAACATAACCATCCAGAATTTTTGGTTTTATGTGTATTAATGAGAGATCTCCTGAAATCCTGGTTTACCATTAACGCTTGCTAATTTCATACTTAGAAATAAGATCTTATATATAATTGATAATTGCAAAGGGCGCGGGCACAGGAAACAACGATTAGGAATTGGATATTTCTTGGAACTGAAAACCCGAGGATCCGTGAAAGAAATTCAAAGAAATGGCGAAGTATGGAAAACGGACGGACGAGCTTCAAAATGGGGTGAAAATTGTTGCACCAGAGACATGAGAACCCGACTGTCAAATTGTATGTCTTGGACATTTTCAGTGCAAAATGTGTACCACGAAAGAGGGCATGATAGGTAGATTGTAATACGAAAGACGATATGATGTGAGTCCGGTTGTAAATTTGTATATTCCGGAAGTCAGGGTACTGTTTGCAGGTCATGGAACAATATAAGTGCAATTTAGAGCGTGCCTACCCGAGGATCCACGGTCGGAGAAGTGACTGGGTATGGAATGGGGACACGATCGGTCAGTATCGCGATATAAAAGAACGAGTGCAAACGTCAACCCTCAAGTTCATGTACCTGCGCAACGAGACATTTTCAAAAAAATGAATAAGTGATGAGAAAGATAAAGTACAAGGAAAAGAGAAACGGATATTTGGTTAAGTATAGAAGACATAAAAGAAGGGCTAATATATTCACATCTGTAATAGACATCCCATTTCCTTGCAAGATCTTTTATGCATGTTTCTGGAGAAGTTATATACTTATTGCATATACTTGGAAATAAGTGTGAAGGTGACGGGCACAAAAAACAATGACTAGTAATTGGAAATTGTCTGAACCCGACGATCCACGAAAGACATTGCAAGAAATGGCCATGGAAAGCAGTTGGATGGGTTTTAAAATAGGATGACAAGGGATCCCGAAGAAAAATGAGGCGTCAATGGTCAAATTGTATTGATCGTAACTTTTGAGTGCATACTGTGTAACATGGAAGAGGGACTGATGTAGGAATCTGGAAGATGGGCTTCAAGATAGGTTGGCAAGGGTTCCCGAGGAGACACGACATCCAGCCGGTGAAATTGTATTGATAAAATTTTTTGAGTACATATTGTGTAACACAGAAGAGGGGATAATGTAGGAGTCATGAACCTGCAGGTCTGCCAAACCGTGCAGGTAGACATTTTCGGAAAAAAGACTAAGTGACAAGAAAGATAAAGTAGATGGAAAAGAGAAATGAAAATTTGGTTAAGTATAGAAGACGAAAAAGAAGGGCTAATATATTCACATCTGTAATATATATCCCATTTCCTGGCAAGATATTTTCTGCATGTTTTTGTTGAAGTTATATACTTATTGCATATACTTGGAAAGAAGTGCAAAGGTGGCAAGAACATAAAACAATGACTAGGAATTGGAAATTGACTAAACCCACCAACCCGATGATCCACAAAAAATATTGCAAGAAATGGTCGTGGAAAGCGGTCGGACAAGCATCAAAATAGGCTGAAAAGGGTCTCGGAGGAGACATGAGGGCCCAACGGTCAAATTAAATTGATTGAAACTTTTGAGTGCATACTATGTAACATGGAAGAGGGTTGATGTAGGATTCCGGAAGTCAATTTGTATATCTTGGAAGCAAGGGGGATGTTTGCAGGTCAAGGAACACTGGAAGTGCAGTCCGCATGTCGAGGAATCTGCAAGCAAAAAAATTCAGGTAAGTATGGAATTGGAGGCGCGAAAGAGATTCCAAGAAATGGTGAAATATGGAAAGCGGATGCACGGGCTTCAAAACAGAGTGACAACAATTCCCCAGGAGACATGAGGACCCGAAGGTCAAATTGTAGGTCTCAAAAATTTTGTGTGCAAACTGTGTATCATGGAAGAGGGTATGATGTGGGAGTGCAGAAGAAAATTTGTGTATCACGGAGGTCTGAGTTTTGTTTTCAGACCACGAAACAATGGATGTGCAATATAGAGCCCGCCTGCCCGAGAATTCACGATCTGAAAAGTGCCTAGGCATCGAATGGTTAGTGGTTGGTCGGATTCACATTTTTGGAAAAAGGACTAAGAAACGAGAAAGAGAGAATAGAGGAGAAAACAAAACAACAATTTGGTCAAGTATAGAAGAGGGAAAAGAAGGTCCAATATATTCAAATCTGCAATAGATATTCCATTTCTTGGAAACATATTTTTTGTATGTTGTGGAAGAAGTTGTATACATATTACATATACTTGGAAAGAAATCTGAAGGTAGTGAGCACAAGAAACAACAACTAGAAATTTGAAGTTTTTTAAACCTGTGAACTCGACGATCCACTAAAGAGATGTCAAGAAATGGTCAAGTGTGGAAAGCGGTCGAACTGGCTTCAAAATAGGGTGATGGGTTCCCGAGGATCCGTAAGGCCCCTACTATCAAATTGTATATATCGGAACATTTCGGTGAAAAATGTGTAACATGGAAGAGGGGATGATGTGGGAATCCAGAAGTAAACCTGCATATCACAGAAGCTAGAGTGTTGTTTGCAGGTCACAGAACAATGGAAAGTGAAATTTAGACAAAGGGGAAGCATTATGTCGAAACGCATGAATCCGCCAACCCACGCAGAAGACATTTTCAGGAAAAATGACTAAGTAACTAGAAAGAGAAACTACAGGGGATAAACGAGTGGGAAAATAGAAAGGCGGAGGGCAATTTTCGTAAGCACAAATTGATTTCAAACAAGCCCCATTGTTGTAAAACCATCATTTTCTAGTAATTGTTAGCAAATGCTTTGTTGAAGATTATATTTTATTGCAACTTGTGGGAGTAAGTGTGTTCTTGATACATTTATCCATGGCTATAACATATTAACTTAAGTATTAAACTTCTTGCATTATGGGTTGTTAGCATTAAAGCTTAATAATTACATGTCTAGAAATAATAATGACGATCTTCCTGCAACATTGTAATTTGGTATTGACATGTTCTATCTGCATTACAAATAAAATTAAACGTTTGTCTGAAACTGTCTGAAATTCATTTTTTGTTTCCATAAAATCCTGATGGATCGACACGGTGCATTGTCATATAATTGTTAGATGCTCCATTATAGAACAAATTACCTAAGAAAATACAATATCAAAGAACTACGAGACTATTGAACCATGCCAATGAGAAGAGGTGTTAAATCCAGAAAATAAGCAACAACCAAGACTCCAAGAATTTTTTTTTAATAGTAAATCCATTAAAAAAAAAAAGAATACTGAGCATTGCATATCTGTCCTTAGAAATTGGACCAAGTTCTTTGGGCCAAAACATTGAACATATCTTCCATAAACACAGACACAGAATCTGCAACATGCAGGAGCCATCGAGATGCTCTTCAACATACATACAAAACTGATTACCATGTTTTTTTTTTAGGAAAATCTTGCAGTATTCTCCTCGATGGATCATCTTGTGGTAAAATTGATAGTTCTTGGAAGCTTCCCATGAGGAAAAAGATGAAAAATGTTCCAGGGAAAACATAATATTCCTTAACTGAAAGTTAGGACACACCAAGAAACCGCCTCTCCACAGTCGAAAACTTCAGGGACACAGGTTGCATGTGCAATTCCAGAGGCCCAAATTAGTCCATTCTGGGTGGAAGAAGATGACTAGTAGGAATATGCCTTGTACCAGTGGGAGTTCTGGTCCTCATTCCCTAATATGTTGATTGTATATCCAGAGAACAGGATAGTGGTCCCACAATTGAATAGTTTTTTGGCTTGAATTATATCTCTGGGAGAATCAACAGATCATTTCCTTACAGTGAAAGACTTCCGCCCATAACAGACTAATTTGGACCTCTCGAATTCCTACTTTCAAGCTGCAAAGAAGCTATTGCGTTCAACGTTGGTTTATTTTCTTAAACGCCTTCTTTTGGTGTTGTTAGGACCTCCATCGTCGAGCCGGGAAGTATCGTCTGTTATGGTTTATTTAAATTTTGGTGCAGTAGTGGGAACAATCTCTGCATTTCCATCATCCATTGTCGTATCATCATCCATCATATCATCTTCTTCTGGCTCATAATCCATCACATCAACCTCTGTGTCAGCCATCAATCCAATTGGGCAGGTTGTTCGAGCAGGCCGGGTTGCCTTGGAATGTTTTGTCTTGAAATATATCTCTCGGTTCACCAACATACCATCTCCTATTTTTCTCCTGGGCAGAGGGAGATGAGTAGTAATAATATTCCTTGGAATAATGGAACCTCTGGCCATAATGGACGAAGGTTATTACTGTATTTGGACATAACTACTTCCATAAGTTAACGAGAATTTCCATGTTCTCTAGAGGATGCTTGAAATGAAAAATTGGGGAGGGATAATATAACCCTCCTCAAATATTGGTTTAGTGCATATCAATGGAAGATCTCCTCGAGCCTTTCGGTGATCAATGGCAGTCTCCAATGTTCGTGCATAATGAGTTATTACCATTAAAGCTTACTAATTGCATATTTAGAAAAAAGTGCGAAGGTGGTGGTGATGAAGAAGAGAGATTAAGAATTAGATATTTCTTAAAGGCGCCAACCGACCGACGCATGAAATAAATTACATCATGTTTGAAATGAATACATGGAAATGATAACACTCTTCTCTGCAAATCTAGGTTTAATTCTGGACATTAATGACAAATATTCTCCGGCCTTTTGGACATTAATGAAAATATTAACGGTTTCTGCACGATGAAATAATAGCATTAAATATTAATAATTGCATATCTAGAAAGAAGTATGAAGGTATCGAGGATGGTGAAGAGAGACTAAGCATTATACATTTCATCCACCCGCCAAACCGCAAAACAAATTCCAAGAAAAAACCCAACTATGGAAAGAGGTCAGGCAGGTTACTAAAACAAAGGGTCACAAGATATAGCCAGGAGACGTGAGGGGCCGATGGTCAAATTGTATGTCAAAATGACAGATTTTTGGCCATCAATTTGTATATCGTGGAATTTCGGGTGTTTTTTGTATATAGGGGAACAATGGAAGCACAATGTTGAGAAAACAATTTGTATATTGTGGAACTTCAGGTGTTGTATATAAAAGCATGAGACATTCAGAAAAAGGACATTCAGATAAAGGACCAAGTAAACATAAAGTGAAACCAAACGAGAGGAAGGGGAATTTTTTGCTAATTTGTAGATCACAGAACTCTGGATGTTGTTTGCAGACGACGAAACAATGGAAACGCAATGTTGAATGCGCCTATCCGGGAACACGCGATTCAAAAAGTTTGTTCAATATGAAATGGGGAAGCGGTCGGTCAGGCTAGTGATATAAAAGTAACAATGGAAATCTGAAGACGTGAATCCGCCAACTCCCGCACCTAGACATTTTTCGAAAAACGAGTAAGTAACCGGAAAGGGAAAGCAGAGGGAAAAAAGAAAGGGGATGACAATTTTCGGAAGCGGGAATTGGTGTAAGAAATCCCCATTAATGGTATTAACAGTAACTATGAAGTTCATTAAACATGTTAACAGGTTCTTCAATCAAGGAATAGATACAACGAGCGATGTTTATAGTTTCCAGGATCTGTTTGTATAAGAGAAGCGTAAAAAAGTTTTAAGAAAATCAATTTTGGGATGTTTAAGTAAATATTTTGTACTGTTAGCTTCACCACAAATACAACAATGATGAATTTTAATTTTAATGTCCTCTTGTTCATATGATAGTTCCATTAGACTTCACATAGTATATATTCTTTTATTTTAAATTATTCCAGGGAATTAATTTTTCTAAGTTCATCGATCAAGGAAAAGTGATAAAAATGAGATAAAGGGGAATTTGTTTTCTAATTTGTAGATCGTGGAAGTCCAGGTGATTTTTACAGGTGGTGGAACAATGGAAATGCAATGATGAACCTACCTATCCGGTAACCCGCGATCCAAAAAATTTGTTCAATATGAAACAGGGAAGCGGTTGGTTGGGCTGGTAATATAAAAGTAAGTGGAAATATGAAAACGTGAATCCACCAACTTCCTAAAAAATGAGTAAGTAACCAGAAATGGAAAGAATATGGAAAAAAATAAAGGGGATGACAATTTTCGGAAGAGGGAATTGGTGTACACCCGCCAACCCGTGAAACAGATTCCAAGAAAAAGCCCAAGTATGGAAAGCGGTCAGGCGGGTTACAAAAAAAAGGGTCACAAGATATACCTAGGAGACGTGAGGGGCCGATGGTCAAATTGTATGTCACAATGACATATTTTCGGCCATCAATTTGTATATCGCGGAATTTCGGGTGTTGTTTTTATGTAGGGGAGCAATGGAAGAACAATGTTGAGAAAACAATTTGTATATTGCGGAACTTCGAGTGTTGTATATAAAATCATGAGACATTCAGAAAAAGGACCATGCAAACATAAAGTGAAAGTAAACGAGATGAAGGGGAATTTTTTTGCTAATTTGTAGATCGTGAAACTCCGGATGTAGTTTGCAGGCAACAGAACAATGGAAACACAATGTTGAACCTGCATATCCGGGAACCCGCGATTCAAAAAGTTTGTTCAATATGAAATGGGGAAGTGGTCGGTCGGGCTGGCGATATAAAAGTAATAATGTAAATCTGAAGACGTGAATCTGCCAACTCCCACACCTAGACATTTTCCGAAAAATGAGTA
The DNA here is from genome assembly GCA_010110895.2 of Picea sitchensis. Taxonomy (NCBI): domain Eukaryota; kingdom Viridiplantae; phylum Streptophyta; class Pinopsida; order Pinales; family Pinaceae; genus Picea; species Picea sitchensis. The sequence continues at coordinate 66,318 of SNQJ01S0022977.1, read as the reverse complement.
AGTAACCAGAAAGGGAAAGCAGAGGGAAAAAAGAAAGGGGATGGCAATTTTCGGAAGCGGGAATTCATGTAAGAAATCCCCATTGACGGTCTTAACAGTAACTATGAAGTTCATTAAAAATGTTAACAGATTCTTCAATCAATGAATAGATACAACAAACGATGTTTATAGTTTCTAGGATCTGTTTGTATAAGAGAAGCGTCAAAAAGTTTCAAGAAAATCAATTTTGGGATGTTTAAGTAAAGCTTTTGTACTGTTAGCTTTACCGCAAATATAACAACAAACAATTTTAATTTTACTGTCCTCTCGTTCATATGATAGTTCCATTAGGATTCACATAGTATACATTCTTTTATTTCAAATTATTCTAGGGAATTAATTTTGCTAAGTTCATTGATCAAGGAAACTTTCTAAAAATGAGATAAAGGGGAATTTGTTTGCTAATTTGTAGATCGCGGAAGGCCGGGTGTTGTTTGCAGGTGGAAGAACCATGGAAACATAATGTTGAACCCGCCTATCTGGGAACCCACGATCCAAAAATTTTGTTCAATATGGGGTTTTCTCTCATGCTCCCCATTTATGGTCTGGACAATCTTATGCGCATGCAATATCTATAGTGAGATCTAAAAATTTCAAGCTGATGTTTCAATCCATGCTGATTCTTTTTTGTTTTCAATTAGGGCATCAAGAAAATGCAGATACCATACCATAAATGTATATTTGGAGAACTTTTTTTATTTTATTCGGGAACCCCCCAAAAAATGCAGAAACCCTATCATGACTATATAGTTGGAAAACAATTGTTCAACTTGGGCACCCAAAAAATGTGCAGGCTCCTCCATCAAAGCCACAACCAATTACCATTTTTTTTTATTTGCACACTGAAACAAATATGAAAAATCCTTACTGGGAGATGCAAAAAATCATCAAAATAATAACATCGATTGCATTTGTAATTAGATTCTCAAGTACTCGAGTCTAACAAAAATTCATCTAGGTGTTGAAGAAATATTACAAAGACACATGAGATATTTCCGTTTCCTGCCAAAGCTTTATATGATTTTTATTTTTTTTCCAGCCGATATGCAATATTGCATTGTCCTTATTTAAGGTAAATTTTCTATGTATCCGAAAGTCGTGGATCATGTAGACATTGCTTTCCTTTTTATGTATGTATGATTCATATGACAATTTTGGTAACCTAGGAAGCACATCTTGTAACATAGGCTATCTAATTGTACAATGCACGGTTGTGTTGCAGACGGTTCAGATGGCAACATTGAGGCAATGTCCATAAATGTATGGAAATTTTTCACTGCAGTGCATAAAATCAATCGTATCATCACTTATCAAAGCAGAGGCAGAAGAAGGATAGTTGCATTTCGCACATGCAGGCTCAAAGGGGGTCGAGTACGCATTCGCTGCAGCCAAAACACCTTCAACCTGGAAACATGAGCATAGCAATTAATATATTGAACAATATAATATACAACTGCACCGCCCCCAAAAAAACAAAACGCAGAAATTTGGTGAAGGCTATTTTTATGAGCAAAGTGAGGATGAATCTGTAGATGTATATGCACAACATTTGTAGAGACAGTTAGTTTCTTCAGATCATGTGCTATGCCTGCTCACATTTTTGTTACAAATGTTTCTTGGTTTGTGCGAAAGATCCTTTCTCTAACATCCCTTTTCTTTGTTATATTTTTGAAGAGCATAAGTGGAAATTGCTCTTTATGCAATTATTGTTCCATTGGCGAAAACAAATTTGAATAGGTATCGAACAATTGTAGTTGCAACATGGAACAACGCAATATTTGTGTAACTTAACCGAGATACATGGACATGTGAAAGTAAAGGAAAAAAATGGATATGGAGAATAATACCATTGCCTTGTCGCTTTTTGACTCTCCATCTTTTATATGGAGAATGTGTTGCGAGCCAAGCTTTCTTGCTAGTGTAACAATTGCGCCAATGGTTCTGATTGGGAAAATTTCATTGCTCTGTGCCAGTTGGATGATAGTTGCATCATAGACGAAACGATATTCTGAACAAATAGCGAGAATTTTTTCCACAATACTTGTTTCGTTGAGAGAAATAATCCGATCAAAATCACCATGGTCATATAATGTTTTGGGCAATATATTAAAATTCGTAATGGATATCCCATTACCTGGAAATTACTTTTTCTGCATGTTTCTAGATCAGTTGTGTAGGAATAGTCAATGTGACTGTCATCATGGCCTCCTTGTTTGTCATGTCAACACGCATAATGGATCTAGTTTTGTTTTCCTTGTCCAATTAGGTGCTATAGACGACCATTATGTCCCCGATGAACACTTGTCCAGTTCAACGACTATTCAATCCCTCTATTGATAGTATTTTGGGTGTTACACGTTTAGACCTAGTGACAACTTTTGAACAGGAAAAGTAAAGTGAATGTTAGTGTGCATTATTTTTTTGTTTTCTATTTTTCCAGGCATAAATTTAAAAGTAGATGCACAACTTGGATGAACTATGGAGCCAAAGTTTTGCAACCAAAACTCTTAGTCTGTGGAACCTGCGCTATGTTTGTCGTCTCGCTTGTACTTGTTGATACTTCTTGTGAACTGCAAAGTATGTATTGCAGATGGAATCAACATATTCACCATGCCATAGATGAATAAACAACTGAGGATATTGTTTGGTAAACATACTAGAAACATAATGTATGAATCTTTACCTTTTGCCTTGTCGGTCTGCTGATGTATGGGATGACTAACTGCTCATGGCCATGTCACTAGTCCAACTTTTTCTGATGCAAGAATGTGTAGAACCTTGAAGTATGGTTGGAGAACCCATGCTTGATTATGGAATAAAAGTTTAATATCAGTGAAGCTGTTAGTGAAACTATCCTAGATGGATAGTGCTTGTCATGCCATTTTCAGTGGTATGTGGAATGTCACATAACTCCTCACGGTTTGAGAGTTATGGCCTTACGAAGTTGGAGGACCCTCATATGTTGGCTTGAAGCCCCAAAAGGTCAAATAAGTAAAAGTGTTTGAAAAGAAGAAATGATTATTTAAATGATAAAGTGAAGTGGCAAAGAAGAAATGATTATTTAAATGATAAAGTAAAATGAAAAAGTCAAAGAAGATTATTTAAATATTAAAGTGAGGTGACAAAATCAAGAAGGAATATTTAAATGGTAAAGTAATGGAGAACTTTCTATTTATGGAAAGTGGTTAACCCTAAAATGAGGAAATTAGGTTAAGTGACCTAAAAATGGGTTAAGTGACCTAGAATATGAAGAGTATAAATAAGAGGTAAGGGTCTCTTGTGAAACACATCATGGTGAGTGTCTTTTGTGTGTATCTCTTGAGCATGATTGAAAATCTATTCTGAGAGAGAGAAGGTATGGAGGATCTCACGTACACATCAAAGTTTCGACAATGTCTAAGCTCTTGACTGAAAAAGTCTCAGAGGTTCAGAAACCCTAGTTTCTGAGGTATACACGGGTTGTAGTGGGATAAGACGCGTACACACGCTTTCTGTATGAGGACAGGGAACATACAATGAATAAAATCATGGAGATTTGTGTTTAAGCTAATGACTAGCTGTTGAAGACTGAAGCAGGTTCCTATCTGCACTCTATGAACTCAGATATGCCACAGAGATTCTGGTATTGCTATATTGTTGTCTTGATGGATACTTTTGTTTGTTGTGTGGTGAATGCTTAAGGCATTCTTGATATTGTTGTTGTGATGTGGTTTATGTTAGTTGATGGAGTGAGAAACACTCTTATGATTCAGTACTGATATGATGGATATAGTACATTCGTTATTTACACATGGCTGGGTAACATTCATAATGTATGGTTGAGAAGAATGAATAGGTTATTGGAGAGCTTGTATGTGTTGTGACTGGTTGTGGGTCAGTTTGGACAGTGGAAGACATAAGAGAATGTTGTTGCAGGATGCAGAGGATCTGAGTATGTGATGAAAAGGACAAACCCTAATAGCTCAGAAGGTATACACAAGTTGTAGTATATACTATCCACGTACATACGTGGGCTGTACTACAGGTAGGGCACGTATATACGCTTGTTGCACAAACAACTGGTTGCATACCTATGACAAATTGATATATGTGGAAGATTGTTGCCTCATCTCAGTTGGTGTTGAGGGTGTAAGATGAGTCTTTCATTATATATATGGTGCTCTTGTAGAGTTGTACTCTATTCATTTGTTGTTGAAAAACCCCAAGTATTGAAGTCTGTAATAAAAATAAAATTGTACATACATCTTATGTTTTTTGTGTTCCTTGTGGTGATGATTTGTTGATGATATATTGCTGATATATGTTCACATTTAACTGATTATAAATGATAACAATGAGTAATGATTTAATGGTGATTTGTAACTAATGAGTTTTTTTTAAGAGGGAAGTTTTGGGAAAAATATCCCTACACTGTTCATCCCCCCTCAGTGTAGTCGGTGTGTCCAACAATTGGTATCAGAGTTGGCCTTCACTATAAGCCTTAACAAGTTTGGAGGAGATCCATGGACACACAAATGGATGATGAAGTTCCAATCCTTGATGATGAAAACTATTCTACTTGGAGAATAGAAATGAGAGTGCATTTGAAGGAAATAGGAATAGGTATTTGGAAGGCAGCCATTGGTGGATCGGTTTCCATGAAGAACAAGTCAAAGTTTGCATCTCAAAGGGAAGGAAAGAAGAATGATGCATTGGCTCTCAAAACCATTCTTACTGGAATCTCAAGCCCTATCAAAGAGAGCATGGGACAATGCACTTCTGCCAAGGATCTATGGCTAAATCTAGAGAAGCCATATCAAAGCAAGAAAGAAGATATTGAAGACCACTCCATCAAGATCATCAAAGGTAAAGAATCTCCAAAAATTCTTGATTTCATTATTTCTAAGTGTAAGCTTGAAGACATTTCAAATGAAGACAAATAATCATGTGATGATGTTGAAAAAAAGGAAGGTATTTAAGACATTTCAAATGAAGGTAAAGAATCATAAAAAACCCTTGATTGCAATATTTCAAAAGATGATGATGTTGAATTTTTTTCTACAAGTGAAGAAGAAAATCTAGAGATAGTTTGTGTAGAGTTTGATGGTAGTCATCCCATGGAAAGAATAGAAGAAGAACTATTAGAACTTCAAAATAAAGTTGAAGAGGGTTTATATGAATATAGCAATGATCATTATTATATAGACTATATCTATCTTTCAGATAACACTAAGAAGTTTATTAAGAAGAGTCAAAGGCACATATTGAAGTTAAAGGGAATGCTCAAAGAACAAGAAGAGAGTAATAAGACTCAATTAGAAGAAAAGGAAGAAGAGATCACAGGACTAAGGAATGAAAAAGAGGATAAGAAGGTAGATGATGAGATTAGCAAATGTTTTGAAACCATTGTTCATCTCAAGACCCAAATTGAAGAAGCCAAAAGGGTAGAGGAACTATTGAAGGATAAAATAAATGAAAAGGACGAGTCAGGTCATAAGTTAGAAGCTGAATTTATTGACCTTAGAAAGAAGGTAGAGAAGTCAAACAAATTCTTGAATAGCTCACAAATCTTGAATGAGATCTTGGAAAGTCAAATATCACCATATGATAAATCAGGTCTTGGATACAAAGGAGAAGCTACACATGTTGAAGCAAGAACCTCAAATAAGCATGAGGTAGGTCCATCAATGAATGAAGACAATGTTGCAAATCAACCATCTACACAAGGCAAAGAAAATTTCAAAAGAACAAAGCAAGGAAGACATCAACAAGCTATCTATGGGACACCAAAACAAAGGTATGAAAGTATTTTTCATGGGAATTGTTATTCATGTAATGAATATGGTCACAAATATTTTGAATGTAGATATTATGAAAAGAGATATAATAGAATATTTTATAACACCATAAGGTGTTGGAGATGTGATCAAGTAGGACATATTGATGTTCACTATAATACCATGAGATGCTACAGTTGTAGTGGATTTGGCCACAAATCCCAGGATTGCTGGAACACAAGAAGAAACTCCATGATGAGGACTTCACATAGCATGGCTAGAAGAAGGAATGAATTAAGGAAGGGAGACATATTTTCAAAAATGGAAAATCTGAGCTCAAGTTTAGATAAGAAGGGACACCTTCAGAAGAGGGTAAATAAGATTGAGCAACCAAAACATAATGAAAGCCTAAAGGGAAGCGCAAGTGTGTCATCTACTGAGGTATATACAGGTGATAATGGTATCAGTCGCGTACATACGTAGGATTACCTTGATAGGTCACGTACATACGTGATCTATTGTGCAACAGATCGTGTATATGTGATAAAGCCTTGAAAACAAAGGCAATGCACATGGGTTTCATCTTGATGTGATGGTATAACTCTGTGTTGCAGGTTCTGACATGGTTTGTTGCAGGTTCTGACACTATTTTATGTAGGTTTTCATGATTCTATATTGGATTATGTAAATTAAGGATAAACATAATGAAAGGCCATCTTGGATGCATGGGACTAACCCATGAGTGTGGATTGAAGCATTTTTTGTTGAAGAAAAATGTTGATTATTACAGTGAAGTTATGGCACCTTGGCTATATGATATATCATTATGATGCTAGCTAGAGATGTCATTGATCTATTGAAGCATACTACTAGTACATGTAGTGTTGGATGCTTAGTATTTGCTGTAGTGAATGGAGGATTAAGGATGATCTATTGGAGTACATGGATGGTACATATTTAAGTTTCATTGATATATCTTGTGATGTATTATTGAAATCTTACTTGTTGGATATCTTGGTGCATGCATTTGGCATATGAATGGGCTACATATTGGGACATGTAGTTGGTGAGTTGATGATGTGATCATGTTGTAAATCATTGATGAGTCATGGCTTGATCTATAGTTGATGAATGATTTATACATTGGTAGAGGAACCTACTAACATTTTTATTGGCACATGTTTTATGGAGGATTTGGCATACATGTATCAGGATTCATCATGTTGTGGTATTGATGCATGGTTGGCATACTTGCTTAGTACAATTAGTTATACATGTAAATGTACATATTTGGCATATTGGTGGATGTACAGGGTTGGCATATTGGTAGATGCACATGGTTGGCATACTGGTAGATGCACATGTTGGCATGTTGATAGAGGCATATGGTTGATAAATTCCATGGATGATATCTTATGGCACATTCTATGGTGTTGATGTACATGGGTGTTATGCATGGTAGGCACACATTTTGGTATGAGATGTACTTGGTTGATATTTTTTTCATGATTCTCGATTTCATTGTTGACATATCATTTGCTTCATGATGTTTGGTATCGCATGATTTTGATGCATGAACAGGTCCAAGGATTGTCATGTGATAGCATATTGGTCATATTGTAGAGAAGATACGGGCAAACATACCCATAGGGGGAGTCATTCTTCTTCGCATGATTCTAGGAGGATATAGTTTTTAGATGCATACTAGAAAAGATCCCTATATTTGAGGAAAGAGCATAGAGGCATAATTCTAGGGGGAGCGATGGTCACAGGGGGAGTATGAGCGATGTATCTTCAACATTACATCAGAGTGATATCCCTCATTCAAAAGGGGAGAGATTATTCAGAGGAATATCAAAGGCATTCAGATAGAGGGAACAACCCCAAGGAGAGTTCAACATAGGGGGAGCAACCCCAAGGGGAGAATGGCCCTTAGCCATTGATGTCAAAGGGGGAGAGATAGTCACATTGATGTGATTGATGTTTAGTAATGGGGAGAGATAGTCATTAGTAATGGAAGAGAGATATTCATATTGATATGATTGACGACTATTGATGTAGAGCATGCCTTGTCTACATCTTGACATCAATGATTGGTGTTGACATCAATGTTGGTATTGCCATCAATGCCAAAGGGGGAGATTGTTGGACCAGGTTGTCATTGATGCCAATGGTTTGATTGATTGATGTCAAGTGATTGATTGATTGTACTGATTGATTGACGATTGATTTCGAATGTAATATGTATTGTCCTTGATAAGAATGCATAGATGAAGATGGATCAATGAGTTGTCATTGATATGATGAAGATGGATCAATGAGTTGTCATTGATACATGATGCATAGATGAATTTGGATTGATTTTATTGTCTTATCATGGTTGATAAGATGCACAAATGGATGAAATCCAAAGTGGTCCCCTTATGGTGAAAGCCTTCGTGGGAAGATGCTTTACGGTTGAGTTATCCTTGAAGTATAGTTGGAGAATCCATGATTGATTGTGGAATAAAATATGAAGATCAATGAAGCTGTTAGTGAAACTATCCTAGATGGATAGTTCTTGTCATGCCATTTTTGGTGGTGTGTGTAATGTCACATAACTCTTCATGGTTTGAGATTTATGGCCTTACAAAGTTGGAGGACCCTCATATGTTGGCTTGAAGCCCAAAAAGGTCAAATAAGTCAAAGTGCTTGAACAGAAGAAATCATTATTTAAATGATAAAGTGAAGTGTCAAAGAATAAATGGTTATTTAAATGATAAAGTAAAATGACAAAGTCAAAGAATATTATTTAAATATTAAAGTGAGGTGACAAAATCAAGAAGGAATATTTAAATGGTAAAGTAATGGAGAACTTTCTATTTATGGAAAGTGGTTAATGCTAAAATGAGGAAATTAAGTTAAGTGACCTAAAAATGGGTTAAGTGACCTAGAAGATGAAGAGTATAAATAAGAGGCAAGGGTCTCTTGTGAAACACATCTTGGTGAGTATCTTTTGTGTGTATTCTCTTGAGCATGATTGAATATCTATTCTGATAGAGAGAAGGTATGAAGGATCTCATGTACATATCAAAGTTTCGGAAATGTCTAAGATCTTGATGGAAAAAGTATCAGAGCTTCTGAAACCCTAGTTTCTGAGGTATACACGGGTTGTAGTGGGCCAAGACGCGTACACACGCGGGTTGTATGAGGATGGGGCATGTATAGTGGATAAAATCATGAAGATTTGTGTTTAAGCTAATGACTGATTGTTGAATACTAACGCATGTTCCAGATCTGCACTCTATGGAATCAGATCTGCCACACAGATTCTGGTATGGCTATATTGTCATCTTGATGGATACTTTTGTTTGTTGTGTGGTGAATTCTTAAGGCATTGTTGATATGGTTGTTGTAATGTGGTTTATGTTGGTTGATGGAGTGAGCAACACTCTTATGATTTAGTACTGATCTGATGTCTATATTACATTGGTTATTTACACATGGTTGAGTAACATTCATAATGTATGGTTGAGAAGAATGAATAGTCTATTGGAGAGCTTGGATGTGTTGTGACTGGTTGTGGGTGAGTTTGGACAGTGGAAGACAGAAAAGAATGTGTTTGCAAGTTGCAGAGGATCTGAGTATGTGATGAAAAGGACAAACCCTAATAGCTCAAGAGGTCTACACAAGATGTATTATAAATTGGTTGCGTACATACACGGTTTGTACTACTTGTAGGGCGCGTATATATGCAAGTTGCACTACCGACAAGTCGCGTAGCTGTGACAGATTGATATCTATGGAGGATTGTTGCCTCATCTCAGTTGGTGCTGAGGGTGTAAGCTGAGTCTTGCATTATAGAGTTGGTGCTCTTATCGAGTTGTACTCTATTCAGTTGTTGTTGAAAAACCCCAAGGATTGAAGTCCGTAATAAAAAAAAAATTGTACATACATCTTCTGTTGTTTCTGTTCCTTGTGGTGAAGATTTTTTGATGATATATTGTTGATATATGTTCGCATTTAACTAGTTATAAATGACAACAATGAGTAATGCGTTAATGGTGATTGCTAACTAATGAATTTTTTGTAAGATTGAAGTTTTGGGAAAAAAATCCCTACACTATTCACCCCCCCCCTCTCAGTGTAGTCGGTGTGTCCAACAACATATGCATTGTATATTGTCCATAATTATTCTTAATATCACATGCAAGGTGGAAGGAGATGGAATACGAAATAGGGTGTCAAGGGGAGGGAAGAAAGGCCCATGGTTGCCAAATCATGGTTTTCTAGTCCAATATTATATGCCCCCATCCGCTTTGTATATTTAATTTACTAGCATAGTTGGTATACCTTTTCGAAGATTGTACCGCAAACCCCTCTGTTGTTGCATAAAAGAATTCATCTTCTTGTTCAACTAACTTGTTTCTTCCAAGGTAGCAACATCGAATATACAATGGACATGAAGGCAAGTTAGTATGAAGAAATACATGTAAAAGAAAGAAATACAGTTCTATTTATTTCAATGTAACAACAAAGAGAATACAATTCACATGAGAATAAGCATAAATATATGTAGTATATACATACAACAAAAAGGTGCAAAGCAGTAGAACAAGTATAAGAAATACACAGACAATAAATAAAATACTCAACACTGGAATATGAAATACGAGTATAGGTATGCACCTCTGTAACTCCTCATCTACATTCACGCCAAAGAGTCCATCATCCTCTCCAACCATTTTGTTTGTTTAAATGTAGCAATGCGGGAAAAATACAATGGACATGAAGGAAGTTGGTATGCAGGAAGACATGTAATGAATATAAGTTATTATCAATATCTACATATAATAAACTAGGTGAACACATATGCAGACAATAAACTACGAAATATGAAATAACAATACAAGCATGTACCTTTGTATATCCTCTTTCACCGCCGTAGTCAAGATGCAAGATACCAGATATATAAAATATGCAGAATAGAAATAAAATGCTAGAAATGGCAGAATAACAGTAAAATATCCAGCATAATCTTTACAATACACAGAAATGATATACAAAATAGCAATAGAAAAACACTTCGATTCAGAAAGCAATGTTCACAGGCCTCTTTGAGGGGGCAACCTCCAGTCGAGTAGAGCTCTGTTACAATAATCTCCAAGCTAGGGTTTTCATACCCACGACCCTTATTTATACTAAATGTGTCTATTAAGAGAAGCATCTAGAGGAAGATCCTTCTAGAAGCGAAAGCTTCTATTAGGTCTTCTTACATCCGCCTTATTCTATTTTATTGAAAGGTCTTATT